>BPLQ01014420.1:0-231582 GCA_021605075.1 Caerostris darwini | reverse complement strand
AAACTTATTTATAATACACTCCAGGCTTAAAAAGTATATGTTAAATACTAAAAAAATAAAATAAAGATAAAGATAAATAATAATAATGTGAAAACGTAACAGTCAATCATAGACCATCTGTGCGTTAAACAGCTGCCACCAGGCAGATGCAATGGCAATATTAAAACTACAAACTGCATAAATAAATTACAAAGTATAAATTCATTAAATTAAATTTTATTCTTTTAAATTTTAAAAAGTTTATTAATAATTTCATTAGCAACTATTTATGCATTGAATATTGCACTTAATAGCTCACTTAATGCTTATTGAATATTGCACTTAATAGCTCACTTAATGCTTATTGAATATTTCTCACTTAATGCTAATTGAATATTTAATAGCTTTAATGCTTATTGAATATTGCACTTTAGCTCACTTAATGCTTATTGAATTTGCATACATTATGTATCAATCTAATATTTTTATGAAACAAATTTTATATATTTCTAGCAAAATTTTTTTAAATAAATATCCTAAATATTTAAAATTCTTGATTCTACAAGCTCTATTTTCATTCTATATATTGCCATTTTAATGAATAATTTAAAAAATATTTTATATTTTTAACAAGATTAACTTTTAATTTTTGTTACTCATTGTTACTAAATTTAAAAAAACAATACTCATTGAATTCCAGCTTATAAAAATATTTTCGTGCACATAAACATATAATTTTTTGTATGAATAATCACTGTCATGAAATTGAATTCCAAATTATTTTAGTTTAAATTCTCATTTGTTTTATTATATTTATTTTAGGTCTGAAATATGAAGCAAATCTTTTGGTATTATTTCTTTTGTATTTTGACTGATGTGGCACGATTTATTTTGCGAACTGTTTTAGTTTTCTTGCATGGCAGCAAAGGAAAAATCGTTCCATCTGCAGACAATCCTCTTCTTCTAAAATCAGCTACACAATTAGCTCAGGAAATAAGAAATGGCGAAGTAAGTTTGTTTTTTTACTCGTTTTTCATTTTTTCACATTTTTTTTTTTGTCAATCTTTCTCTATTTTCTCTCATTTCTTTTTCTTTCGTAATTTTTTTGTGCCATTCTTTCTTTTTTTATTACATATTATATTCGTCATTTTAATTCTTTCTTCTCTTCCTGTTTATATTATACCAAGGTTTTAAAATTTTGTTTTTCTCTTCTAACATTCATCTTTTTTATTCTTTTTTCTTGCTTTCTTCTTCTTGCCTTCGTCTTTTATATTATTTCTTTATTTATGTTCTTATAACTTATGTTTCGTCTTATGTTCATCTTTTATATTCTTTCTTTTATTCTACATGTTATGTTTTTCATTTAAATTCTTCCTTCTTTTGCCATTCTTATTATACCTGTCTTAATTTTTTTTGTTTTTCTCTACTTCTAATATTCATGTTTTATATTTTTCTTTCTTTCATCTTATGATCGTCTTCTATTCTTTTTTCTCTTCTTTCTTTTTTTCTCCATGCTAAGTTCCTTATTTATATTCTTCCTGCTTTTCCCTTTCATATTATGCTTATATTTTTTTTTCCTCTTTTAATATTTACTTTTCATATTCTTCTTTTTTTTTCTTTCTTCTTAGGTTCGTCTTCTATATTCATCTTTTTTTTCTTTTCCCCTTCTTTTATATTATTCTTTTCTTTTCTACTTATTAAGTTCGTCATTTATATTCTTCCCATTTTCCCCTTTCTTATTATGCTTATCTTTTAGTTTTTTTTTTTTTCCTCTTTTAATATTCACCTTTTATATGCTTTTTTTTTCTTTTTCTTGTTAGATTCGTATTCTATAATCTTTTATTTTCTCCCCTTTTATATTCTTCTTTCTTTTTTTCTGCATGTTAAGTTCGTCATTTATATTCTTCCTGATTTTCCCTTTCATTTTATGCCTATTTTTTTTTTTCTCTTTTAATATTTACTTTTTATATTCTTCTTTTTTTCTTCTCACATTCGTCTTCTGTATTCTTTTTTCTTTTTTTTTTCCCCTTCTTTCCTATTCTTCCTTTTTTCTACATATCAAGTTCGTCATTTATTATATATTTATTATATTATTTATATGATTTATTTATTTTATATTATTTCTATATATTAGAAGAAAAAGAAAAGTTCTTATGTTCGTCTTCTATATTCTTTTTTCTTTTCTTATTCTTTCATATTTTTCTTTCTAGATATCAAGATTGTCATTTATATTCTTCCTATTTTTCCCTTTTTCATTATGCCTTTTATTTTTTTTCCTCTTTTAATATTTACCTTTTAAATTCTTCTTTTTTTTCTTTTTCTTCTAACGTTCGTCTTCTATATCTTTTTTTTTTTTTTTTCTTTTCCACTTCTTTCAGTTTCTTTTTCCTACATATTAAGTTCATTATTTATATTCTTCCTGTTTTTCCCTTTCTTATTATGCCTATCTTTAATTTCTTTCCTCTTTTAATATTTACCTTTTAAATTCTTCTTTTTCTTCTTACGTTCGTCTTCCATATTTTTTTTTTCCTTTTCCCCTTCTTTCAGTTTCTTTTTACTGTATATTAAATTACATGTAACAACTAAATGCTATTAATTGGCCTATAAGTATGGGATTATTTATTTCGTCATGCACTTAACGTTACAGCAAATGCGTTGTTACAGTATGAAATAATGCTAAATCACTTGTATTCTTTTAGCTGAAGAGTGAAGATGTTGTTCAATCCTATATAGACAGAATTAAAGAAGTTGAACCCTATATCCACGCTACGGCGGAAAAATGTTTCGAGGATGCTCTAGAGAAAGCAAAAGGCGTGGATTCCCTTGTTTCTTCTGGACAATACACGAAACAGCAGCTTGCTGATGAAAAGCTTTTTCTTGGAGTGCCTATTTCTATCAAGGCCTTACTTCTTGTCAAAGGTAGGTTTAAAAGCAAAATAATATTTAAAAATGCACCATTTTCCTAAAAAACTGTTTACCGTATTAAAAAAATTCTGTACATTTTATTAAAAACCTAACTTTAGAAAACTGTAAATGTATTGGAGTCTTTGCTAATTAATATCACTTTCTTTTATTCTATCAAACTTTTCAATGAAAGATACTAATGCAATAATTGTTTCAATAAATATCACTGCTGTTATCTTTTAAGACATAGATAATTTCTAGTTCAAATATTCCTGTTGTATCTATATGTTTCTTAAATGAATGAATCTATTTTTAATATAGCTGCGTTAAACAATTAAATTAGATTCAAAGTCTTGTATTACTAAAAGTAAATTGTGTGAAATCTGATTACCATATTCGATTAACCATATTCAATTCATCGGCATTGTAGATTCATTATCGCCATTCGTACTCATTTACATTGTAGATTCATTGTTACCATTCATAGTCATCGACATTGTAGATCCATTGTCACCATACATTGTCCTTGCCATTGTCCCCATTCATAGTCATTGGCACTGTGGATTCATAATCATCATACGGCCTGATGGTCAATTGGCTAGCACTCTAGTCGGTGGTACCATAGGCTTCAGGTTCGAATCCTGGCTGTGGCATGGATGTTTGTTGGTGATTCGGAATCCATGTTAAATTGTAGATACCGTTCTAATTCACCTAAAAAGTGCACAAAATGACCGTAAAACGACAAACCAAACCCTAGTCCCCATTCGTAGTTTTCGATAATGTAGGTTCATAGTTACCATTCATAGTCATCGACATTGTAGATCCATTGTCACCATTCATTGTCATTGCCATTTTCACCATTCATAGTCATTGGCATTGCGGATTCATAATCACCATACGGCCAGTTGGCCAATTCGCTAGCACTCCAGTCGGTAGTACCATAGGCTTCAGATTGAAACCATTGCCATGGATGTCATGATGAACCCATGTTAAATTGTAGATCCTGGTCTATTCATAGAGCGACAAACTAAACCATAGTCACCATTCATCGACAATGTAGGTTCATAGTCACTATTCCTAGTCATTGACATTGTGGACTCATACTTATTGGCAAAGTGGATTCATAGTCACCATTCATAGTCATTGACATTGTGGATACATAGTCACCCTTCATAGTCATTGACATTGTGGACTCGTATTCCCCATTCATAGTCATTGATAAAGTGGATTCATAGTCATCGAGAAAATATTTTCATATGTATCTCTCAATAGAATGATGAAATAAAATTTAATTAGATCTATGGTAATGGTTTTAGACCTAGTTTTAAATTAATATCTAATTCTAAACTTAAAAAAGGTTTTGAAAATGTCCTTCGAATGTCTACTAATGTCAGTATTTCTCATATAAGTCACACGTTTATAACGTTAAATATACCAACATGTTAAATGTTTAGATAATTTCTTTTTCACATTAATAATCTAAAAACATTTTTATTTATTTGTTTGTAAGACATTGCATTCGATTACGAACACTTTTTGGATCATCTTCGTTCGTATTGAAATGTTTCTCTATTCCAGGTGTTCGAAGTACTGCTGGTTACGAACCTTACTCTCACCTGATCGCTCCCGAGGATGCCCAAGCTGTTGGCCTGCTGAAGAACGCTGGAGCCATTGTCATCACCACCACCAATGTTCCAGAAATGGGATTGAATATAGATACCGCGAACAGACTGTATGGAGCGACTAACAACCCATATGATACTAACAGATCAAGCGGTGGCAGTTCTGGTACGGATAGAATTTTAACGATGTTGCAAAACATTTAGCTACATTGAGATTGTAGTAGAGGTGCCTGAATGGTCGAGTGTCTAGTTCTCTGTCCCACAGGTTTCGGGTTCGAATCCCGGCGGTGACATGAATGTTTATAGTGGTTCGCAATCCACTTTAAACCGTAGATCCCAGTCTAGTATGATCGTAGAGCGTTTCAAAAGTGTTGCTACTCCGAGTCCATGGCTTATCTTCAACTTACACGCGCCCCCTGGGTAATGAAAAGTGAGTAACGTCTGTGCAGCTCTTGTCTTAAGGCATTCAAGACAGCTGTCTAAGTGTATGCCAGCTGCATTAGAAAAAAAAACGATTGTAGTAGATGTGTCGTAGTTTGGTCTGCCCCACAGGTTTCGGGTTTGAATCCCGACGGTGATTGGATGTTTGTAGTGGTTCGGAATTCACTTTAAACCGTAGGTCCCGGTCTAACAGGATCGTAGAGCGTTGCGGGGACATTGTTACTCCGCGTCCGTGGCTTATCTTCAAGTTACACGTGCCCCCTGGGTAACGCAAAGTGAGTAACGTCTGTGCAGCGCTTGCCTTAAGGCATCAAAGACTATTGTCTAAGTGTTTTCCAGCTGACTTAGAAGAAAAAAAAGATTGTAGTAGATGTGTCATAGTTTGGTTGGGTATGGTCAAAACGAGTTTCAAGTATAATAACAGATTTATTGTGACACACACATGTACGACCTTAATACCACAGAGAACTATAAACATTATTTAACACACATGTATCATATTTAACGATATACACTAAAAGATGAGTGGAAGGATTCCGCTAAATGCTCTCAGGATGAGAGATTGTTATTTTGCGCCAGTTGCGCAGTAAGTCCTCTCGGGTGGGAGGTTCATTATCTACTGAACTTTTCACCGGTATGGCAAACTAAACTTGCGGGGCGCTCTTTCAGTGCGAGGGAGGAAACACGGTTACAGGTGGAACCACGGTTGCAAGATTCCTTTTCTAATTATTCTATTCTAATAATTAGTCTTTGTGAGTCGGAATCCACGTAGGTCTCGGTCTAATACTACTGTAGAGCATTGGACGTAAGGCTGATAAAGGAAGAACATTTCATGTTTCGAAATCTGCCAATAAGCAAAGGGCCTTGGGCTGTTGCACCATGGCTACACCTTGGACTGCTGCGCCATTGATGATGATGACTAATTAGTCTCTCCACTAGAAACTGATGTGTGGCAGAAATTTCTCTTTCATATGTCTGTTAATAAAAGGTCTTCATATATCTATATATAAATATATAAATTCCTACATCGATATATAAAAATAAATATATAAAATTTCATATATCTGTTAATAAATACTACTATTAAATTGAACAATTGAAAAATGTAATAAACAGCTTAAATAAAAATTGTAACTATTATAATATCCATATATAAATAAATAAATAAATAAGAAAGCGAAAAAAAAATCTTCCTTTGATATTTAGCTTCTTTTCCTAACCTCCCACACGCCTTGCTCTGCCTTTGGTACCACAGGCTTCAGGTTCGAATCCTGGCGGGGACATAGATATTGGTGAGTGGTTTGAAATCCACATTAAACTGTAGGTTCCGGTCAAATTAGCCAAAAGTGGGCACAAAATGACCGTAGAGAGAAAAATCAAAACTAAGCAGCTTTATAAGACATAACATAGGAATAATTTTGATCATATTGAACGTTAAGTTCCTTTAAAAGCACAATATTGGATACCTTGTTGAAATTTCATAAAGAAATTATGTCCAGGCTAAAAAAACAAAGAGAGTTAAGAAAATCGTAAGATACATAGTCCCATCTGACAGTCGTTGCTCAAAATGGCTTACAGGACGACGTAGAACAGGGGTGGACAACCCGAGGCGCATCTTGAACATTTTTCCGGCCAGTGAGATTTATCACAATTTTACATAATATATTTATTTTATAATGGCCAAAAGAGTGGAAACCAATGTATTAAAAAATACATTATGTGTGCATCCCTATATTCAAAAATGAACTGCCGAAATTATGAGAAAAAAATAAACTTTAAATTTTTTAAATAATATTCTTGCGAATTTATGATAGATATTGCCTGTTTTATTTATGAGTTTACAGTTATGGCTTCGCAGAATAATTAAATTATATTCTGCGAACTCATGGTGCGCTCGCATCAATTTGCAAAAGCTAAGTGAAAAACTGGAGAAACACATATCGCACTAATAAAATAAATATTTTTTAATGATTTCAATTTTTTTATCATTTATATTGATACATTTTTTATATTTAATTTTCAGTGTTGTATATTTTCTTTACAATGTGGGTTTAGTTTCATTATTATTATATTATCTATGTTTACATGTAAGAATAATAGTAAATACAAAAATAATAACTCATTGTGTTTCAATTTTTCACTTCAAAATAAATGTCTATAGTGAGTCTAAATATAATGTGGGGATATATAATTTTAGATGCGGCCCGCAGAGTTATGTTGCTTTTCCAAAGTAGCCCGCAAGATCATTTGGGTTGGCCACCCCTGGCATAGAACGTCCTTTCGAAAAGTCCTACTGTCGTATATATCTTCAATGAAACAATGACTATTTAGGATAAGGTATTTCATGTTATCCATAGATATCTCATACTAACATCTATGGATATCCATGGACTTATCCTGATTTCGTTATGTCAAGTTTATAAACTTATCTATATCCTGAAGAAAGTTCTATTTTTAAATATTTTCCTTTAATTGATTGGCTCTCTACGCACATTGATAAACCGATCAACTTGCACTGTAAATGCTGCTTGTTTACATAGGCGGTTTGTCATTTTTGCTCTTTAAAGAACTTTTCGCTAAGATGTGTTTGATTAGAGGTTAGAATTATTATTAGGGTTATTTACCTTAATGTAAAATTAACTGAATCACTGTATAAAAGTTGACAACGTAAATATTTATTAGGAGATTATGTTTGTACTCAGAAAATGAGCTACTTTTCCTACAGAATGAGGCTTGATAGCCAATTGGCTAGCGCTGTGGCCTTTGGTATCACAAGCTTCAGGTTGGAATCCTGGCGGTGATCTGGATGCTTGTTAGTGGTTCGGGATCCACATTAAAATGTAAATCCCGGTCTAATCAGCCTAAAGTGTGCAAAAAATTATCGTAAAGCAAAAAAGAACAAACCAAATCTCCGACAGTAAGGAAATAATATCAGAATTCACGACTTGTGCATGTTCAATATATTTTAAATTACACTGAAGTGACAAAAGTCATGGGATACCTCTTAATATCGTGTCGGCCCTCCTTTCGCCCGGCGAAGTGCAGAAACTCGACTTGGAATGGACTCAACAAGTCGTTGGAAGTCTTCTGCAGGAATATTGAGCCATGCTGTCTCGATAGACGTCCATAATTGTGAAAGCGTTCATGGTGCAGGATTTTGGGCACGAACAGACCTCTCGATGATGTCCCATAAATGCTCGATGGGATTCATGTCGGGCGATCTAGGTGGCCAGATCATTCGTTGGAATTGTCCAGAATGTTCTTCAAACCGATCGCGAACAGTTGTGGCCCGGTGACATGGCGCATTGTCATCCATAAAAATCCCATCGTTGTTTGGGTACATGAAGTCCATGAATGGCTGCAAGTGATCTCCAAGTAGCTGAACATAAGCATTTCCAGTCAATGTTCGGTCCAGTCGCACCAGAGGACCAAGTCCATGCCATTAAAAAACCGCCCACACCATCACGGAGCCACCACCAGCTTGAACAGTGCCTTGCTGACAGTTTGGGTCCATGGCTTCGTGGGGTCTGCGCCACACTCGAACCCTACCATCAGCTCTTACCAACTGAAATCGTGACTCATCGGACCAGGCCACGGTTTTCCATTCATCTAGGGACCAACCGATATGCTCACGTGCCCACGAGAGTCGCTGCAAGCTATGTCGTTCTGTCAGTAAAGGCACTCGAGTCGGTCTTCTGCTGGAATAGCCCCAGAAAGCCAAATTTCTCCGCACAGTTCTAACAGACAAGTCCCTTGTACGTCCCACATTGATTTCTGAGGTTATTTGACGCAGTGTTGCTTGTCTGTTAGAATTTACGACTCTTTGCAGACGTCGCCGGTCTCGGTCGTTAAGTGCAGGCGGTCGACCACTGCGCTGTCCATGGTGGGATGTTATGCCTGAAATTTCATACTCTAGGCACACTCTTGACACAGTGGATCTGGGAATGTTGAATTCCCTAACGATTTCCGAAATGGCATGACCCATGCGTCTAGCTCCAACTAACATTCCGCGTTCAAAATCTGTTAATTCCCGTCGTGCGGTCATCATTACGTCAAAACCTCTTCACATGAATAACTTGAACAGAAATGAAAGCTCTGCGAAAGCACTTCGCATTTATACCTGTTCTACGCGATGCTACTGCCATCTGAAAATTTGCATATTGGTATCCCATGACTTTTGTCACTTCAGTGTACATTATTATGACACTGCAAGTGAAATTCAAAATAAGTGGCAAATGTTGTTCATCTGGATGGGTGTTGTCATTTCTTACTTCGCTAAAATAGTTGAGAATATTGTAATAATAAAGAACTGAAACAAGGTACTGCTAGTTAATCAACCATTAAATATCTTTTTTTTTAGTCAAAATTAATATTTTCAGGTGGAGAAAGTGCTCTGATCGGAGCTGGAGGATCTCTTCTTGGAATAGGAAATGATCTTCTTGGAAGTGTCAGAATACCTGCTCATTTCACTGGAATATTTTCTCACAAGCCAACAAGAGGTACAATGAGATTATATATTGAAAATAAGAACTTCACAAATGTATACATTTACAAATATACTAATTTTTACTTTGCAAATATAATACAACAAAGACACAATTTCCAGATGACTTCAAATAATTAACATACGTGGACATGTGAAAAAGTTTCACGAAAGATGAATTTTTTTATAATTAGTATTATCAATTTATTTTCAGCTTTCTTCACATCTGCCTAGTCAAAATTATCCTTAAAAATGCGAGCGTTTATTTAGTTAATGCTTATATAAGGCGTTCACAATTAAAATATGGGTGTTTAGGATTCAATTATTAGAGCAGCATTTTTTTTCACACGAGAAGAGTTTTACCATTTCATTCCCAGGTGAGAGGAATGTATGTTATTTGAAAAGCATAAAATAACACCAAAACCCTCAAATTTCACGGCAGAAAGCAATATTGTGGATAGTTATATTACATACAATTAGTGTTTTGTACTAATGGGAACAATCTGTCACTCAAATCTGATAGGTGATATTCGGTATCATGCATAATGAGACTCAGGAAATTAGCGAATGTCTGTGCGACCTTCACAAGTCGAAACAACTACAGATTGAATATGAACTATACCATGAGTTGTTCCATTATGATTGGCGAAAGACCACGAGATGAGAAATGTCTACTCCAATATGAAATGGAGGAAGCTGACCGTCTTCTTGACGGATTGTCTTAAAAGGATTTTTTTTTTGAAGAAGAGAGTGGATTCTGAGATGAGTCGATCAGAAGTGTAATTTTTGTTTTTTCTCTGAAATGACTGAATAGGCCGTAGATTCCAAAGTGAGTCTGTTTTAAAATTGAACCCCATGTAGTTCGTGTATCTCGCCGTGTGATAATTCAGACAAGACAATTAGATTCGATGTAGACTCGAGAACTCTAAAAATCACCGACCTCGGAGTGGACTGTAGTGGTGATTTAATTGTGCACTTGTAATCAAATTTTATTTAAATTTCTAATAAACCAGAGTGCATTATTTGTATATATATATATATATATAGTAACATCAACAATATTTTCGTAGACATACTATTTAGAATATGGGAAATCGATTTATAAAGAAAAGAATGGCTTACATTTTCAAGACTATGGGGAAAGTGGCACAAGATAATAAGCACAAGATTAAAAACAAGTAATATACAAAAAAAAAAAAAAAAAAAAAAAAATTTAAGTCAATTCCTACTTTTTTTTCACTTTATTGCAGAAAGTCCTTTATAAATAATTTTAATTCATTTTTTTAAAATTTATCTGGCGCCATCTATTGGTAGATATATGCAACATAAATCTAAAAAAACTAAAATTAATGAATTAAATTAAATTACTGAATCAATATTTGAGAAAACTGTATTAGCATCAAGTCTCATCCACTTCAAGTTAAAAAAAAATGTATTTGAACTTGAGTGGATGAATAAAATGTGTTTTATTAACGATTGAAAATTTGAACAAGATATATATAGGGAGAATGTGAGCTAATAGAAGGAATTGGAAAAGAAGCGTTATACATTAATGGACATTTTAATGTAAAAATAATTATTGGCAATTACATTTGTTTTTTAACATTTAAAATTTGTATTCTCCAAAAATATAGAACAGTGGAACAGTACGAATTTGCCCTTAATAATCGAACATGAAAAAAATGTTGTTGCTTTACTTTTGAAAATTGGTGTGTAATAATGATGCAGTTTCATCTTCTAGGGCTCACTCCTAATTCAGGTTGTTTCCCTCCTGATTGGCTCTTTGATGAGCCAAAGCTCATGGATCCTGAAATATACAAACACGTAAGCGTGGGTCCCATGTGTAGATATGCTGAGGACTTAATGACAAGTATGAAAATCCTATCATCCAAATCAGGCACAAAATTGAACTTCCAAAAGCAGGTAAAATTATGGTTATAAGTAGTTTTGTTTGGTATTTTTGTTATATGGTATTTATATGGTAGTTTTTAGTTATTATATGGTATGTTTGTTAGTAGTATTTATATGGTATGTTGTTTATATGATAGTTTGTAGTTATTATATGGTATGTTTGTTAGTAGTATTTATATGGTATGTTGTTTATATGGTAGTTTGTAGTTATTATATGGTAGTTTGTAGTTATTATATGGTATGTTTGTCAGTAGTATTTATATGGTATGTTGTTTATATGGTAGTTTGTAGTTATTACATGGTATTTTTGTTAGTAGTATTTATATGGTATGTTGTTTATATGGTAGTCATGGTAGTTTATATGGTCTCGAACCAGAAATCTGTGGCACCGAGTTCCATAGCACTGGTCTCTCGGCCATCAGGTCTCTGGTAGTTCTCATGTAATCACTTGGCCAAGAGTTGGTCATTTATTTCAGTTCAGCATCGTTTTTCGATCATTTTTTACCTATGGGACATTTGATGCATAATACAATTTTAATTATAATCTCTTTTAGAACAAATCCCCTGATAAAATGGATCTCTGCTCATGTGGATTTGGAAATAAATTAAATTGCAGATTCTTTGGCGAGGAATGCCAGAAGTCTGGATCAGACTGCCATTATTATTTCCCTTGCAGATGCAAATGTCTTGACAAAATCTAAATTTATAGTCCCTTCCAAGATTAAAACAAAATACCAAATTACAGAACTTTGTTTGGTATGTCACTCTACGGTCCTTTTTTTGCACAGTTTGGACTAATCAGACCGGAACGTTTAACATGGATTCCGAACCACAAACAATCATCCACGCCACCGACAGTATTTGAACTTGAAGCGTGTGGTACCAAGGGCCAGAGAGTCAGCTAGTTGGCCAACAGGCCGCAAACAGAACTAAATGCCAACAGGAAAACAGCAAGTACTCTCACAAAATTAAGGCTGAAATACCACAAATATATGAATTTGCTGATGGCGTTTAAAAACATCAAAAATGTGGCAACAGCAATGATGTTCGAGTTTACTCCTCATCCTGCATTTGATTGCCCAACTGTTGCAGACACCATTCATTCTCTTGAAAGAGGATTGAAATCCCTCCATCCCTTGAAAGAGGATTTATACTTCGAGCTGGCAATAAACATAGCCATTATTGTTCAATTATTGTATTTACCATTATTGTATTTAGCCATTATTGTATTTACTAATTTATTTTTCTTTTATAATTCAATTATTTATGATGTATTTTAATACAATAACACTTTTTTGTGATTTCTTTAATTTTTGTAATTCTAATGTATAATAATAATATAATGTAATTTTACTGTTTGTTTTTGTAATTTTTTTTGTAATTATTTTTCTGTAATTTTTTGTAATTTCTCTAAACTACAGATAAATTTCCCAATTAGGTATTCATAATTTGAATTAATTAACAGTTAATTTTTTAAGTGTGTGTGTGTTTTTTTTATCTTAGCATAATTTAAAAAATTTTAATTACAGAATTCTTTTTTCAGCTTGATTTCAGAAAGCTAAAAATTTATTATCTAAAAGAAATTAAAAGTCCGATGGTACCATCAGTTGAAAAAGACATAGCGGATGGATTGATGAAAGTAAATATGCTAACCTTCTATACTTATTTATTGTGAAATAAAACAGTACAAATATTTTTATTTAACAAATTTTAGCGAAGGAAGACTAAACCAAAACTTTGAATTTTGCACATTTCATTAAAAACTTTCCGTAAAAATAAATTAAATAATTTCACATAGTTTTTATACAAACAATTAAATTCAAATTAATTTATTTTCAAAAATTTTTGAAGCACACTGTGCAAGAGACACTGCAAATAACTTTATTTAAATCTCAGTAAATTAAATGCGATTTCTTGAACTTCACATTAAACAGTTCTTCTGCATTCCTACTTTACTAATCGCAATTTTGTTGTACCTGTAAATAACATTGACTCAACTCTTCATAATATCTTGGCAGGAGTTCCACAAGGTTCTCTTCTCGGCCCCTCTCTATATATTATTTTCATCAATGATATTCCACAATCTCCAGATGCTAAAATCATTCTCTGCGCTGATGATACGCATCTTATGATACGGATATCTTATGTCAAAATAATAACCTGTATAATTATAATTATGATAATAATATTTCATAATAATGGTTATCACTTTTTATCTTCAAATTTAAATCAAATTCCTTCTGATCTGGTTAACCCACTGGAAAAGGAAACTCAATACTGACAAAACTGAGACTATTCTCTTTGCTCGCAAAAGAAAATTTACTAACACAACTATCTCTTGGTCCGAACAAGTTAAATATTTTGGCATCTCTCTTGATAAAAATTTCACTTACTCTCAGCATATTAAAAACCTCCGAAATAAATTTAATAAAGCTATCCGCATCTTCAATCCTCTAATTTGTAAAAACTTTAACCTGTCGCTACATAACAAAATGCTGATTTACATGTATTGTGTGCGTCCCATGATTACTTATGCAAGTCCAGTTCGGGGCTCTGGAGCAAAAAGTAACTTAGAAATCATCTGAAGGCTTAAAAACAAAACCCTTCGGATGATCCCCAACTCACCTTGGTACTTCAGGAATCATGATATTAGGCAATCGCTTAACTTCCTAAATCATCGCCAATTTACACTTAAAATTTTTAAAAGTTTCTACAATAATCTTAATCACACTTGCTATTCGGACTTAAATTCTCTTCCTAAGTATGATACTTCTTCGTTTAAAAATAGAAAAAGACCGTGTACTGTTCTTAACATATACTCTAAACTGTTTTTTCCCCTCATTCCTTCATCTGAAGTGCCATTACTGCAAGACCCACCGGATGGCGGGCCTATTTCTAATGTTATAGTTTCTTTTCATTTCATATTTAAACATTTTATATTTAAAGTCTCCGAACATTTTTTTTCTCTCTTTAATTTATGCTATTATTTTTTCCTTTTATTAATTATATATTTCTAGACATAAAATGTGTGGCATAAAATTTCAATGGGCATTGACCTAAAGCAACGCTTCTCCAACATCAAGATAAAAATGTGTGGCTGCTCTGCAGCCAAAGTAATTTGTTTAAACCACCCAGAACTCCATTAAACAATTTTTGTTGTTGTTCTAATGCAGCTGGCAATACAGACATTTGTTATTTATGCCGTAAGCAAAGGCTGCACTGCTGTTACTTATTTAGCATTACACAGGGGGCACGTGTAGCTTGAAGAAAGGCTACGGAAGCGAGTAACACTACCCCCACAATGCTCTATGATTCTATTAGGACCGGGACCTACGGTTTAAAATGGATTCCGAACCACTACAAACATCCATGTCACAGCCGAAATTCGAACCCGGTAACTGTGGTACCGAGTGGCAGAGCGCTAGCCACTCGTTCATCAGGCCCACACAGTTTCTGTTATGCAAAACATTTTTAACCAGTGTCATTTCTTAAAAATAACAGAAAGGGTGATTCAATATTTTATAAAGTGAATCCTTACATGGTTTTAAATTGATATAAAATGCTATTTTTTACTTTTTCATTGATAGTAATAAAATTATACTATTTTTTAAGGTACTAAACACATGCTTTTCCCCCCTTAGGCTGTATCTTACTTTGAAAGAGTATACGACATCAAACCCCGTGAAGTAAAAATACCTTCCCTATACGATTCAAACAGATGTGTTTTTAATATACTTCTCGAAACCATCAAGGATTTCAAAGATTTACTGACATGTGGCAAAGGATTACCCTTCAATGAAAAGCTGGACTTCCTCAAATGCTTCATTGGAAAATCCCAGCTCTGTTTTGGTACACTTTTCACATTCAACTTTGCCTTTTTTCCTTTGTGGTACAAAAAAGCCCAAATAGATCACTACCAAAAGATGCTGAAGGAATGGATCGATGAATTCGACGCCATCTTGGATGAAGACTCTGTGCTGTTGATGCCTACTTTACCAATCACAGCATTTTATCATGAGGAAATGTTGCTCAAATTCCCCAGCTCTTGTTATACTTCGATATTTAATGTTTTAGGATTGCCTGTAACTCATTGTCCAATGGGGCTCAACAGAGAAGGATTGCCTTATGGTATACAGGTTGTTGGTTGCAAAAATAATGATCCTCTTACAATAGCATGCGGTATGGAGTTAGAAAAGGCTTTTGGTGGTTGGAGGAATCCATAAAGAGCATGTTTATATGTTTAGATAAATGGATGTTTTTAGTTATATATAAGGTGTATGATTTGTTTTTCTCTACGTTGACATTCAATAGTATCTGAAAGAAATGGCATAGTTATGTTGCATGTACAAATAACAACAGATTAAGTTTGATAAGTACTGAAAAACTTTTGTAAACTTTGGGTTTTAAGGTTTTTTGACAGTATTATTTTTGTAGTAGTTCATATTTTAATTTATAACTAGTAGTAGTTTATATATCGTTTATATATTTCTTATTTTAACAGTATTTTGTGACAGTTTATTGACAGTTTATTTTATGAAGCTAATGTTAAGTTATTTCTGAATGTCACAAAAAATTACTAGATATTCTATCGTGGGATTTTTAGTAAATTTATTTTATGAAGCTACTGTTAAATTTTTTCTAAAGGTCAAAAGAAATCACCAGATATTTTATGGTGGGATTTTTAGTAAATTTATTTTCTGAAGCTACTGTCAAATTATTTCTGAATGTCAAAAAAAAAATCACTAGATATTCTATAGTAGGACTTTTTTTTCTGTGGGGATGTATTAAAGACTACAATGCAATGTTCAGGTTGCTATGTTCAACATTTGATAATAGAGAGTTTTTGCATACCGTACGTTAGTTACCGTAGGACGTCCGTTAGCTTTTTCTCCCTAGCGCGCATGCTCAGTTTCCTATGAGCATGCGCGCTAGGGAGAAAAAGCTAACGGACGTCCTACGGTAACTAACGTACAGTATGCAAAAACTCTCTATTATTACAAAAGGTTTACGGTTAAAATTGCAATCAGTCGTATGTAAATATGTTAAAGCGTATTTGAAGGGAATTAAATTGTTTTCATGTTGAATTTTACTTTAATTTCCAGTTTTTAAATAAAATTATTTTTAAAATATGTGCACATCTTGATTGAATTTTTTCTTACGCTTAAAATTTAAAAAAAAAGAAACTTTACTTACATTCAAATAACATTCGTCTTACTTACTTACATTCGTCTTTCTGTTACACATGCGGCAGTTCTTTGCTGTCTTATCTTTTTGATATTTTATCAAACATCAAATTTGTAAAAATAATAATCGTATATTTTGTATACTTTTCTATATTTTAAAGTGAGAACTGTATTGAAGACATGAAAGATAAGACAATCAAAATCTATGACAAAAAATGGCTCTGCTTACTATTAAATTAAAATGTATCATAACTGAATAAATATAAATCCTTAAATGATGTATATACACTCAAGAGCCAAAACTTTATGACCACCTGTCAATAACGAGTAGGCCCACCTTTGGCACGCAACACAGCTTCAACCCGCCTTGGCATGGATTAATACCAGTTAAATACCACTTCCACCTGATCACGTGCCTTCCGCGTCATTCAGCCGAGTTCATTGCAAAATGTAGGGGTCATAATGTTTTGGCTCTTGAGTGTATATATCTACATAGCCATTTTTACTTCTGTGCATGTGTGTTTTCTTAATCTTACTTTTAAATGCTTTTTAATTTGACGAAATTTGAAAATAAATGTTCTAAAAAAAAATTATTTATCTTTATATTATTTTTTTAAGCTTCCGTCCAATCATCTTATCAAACAAAAAACTGAAATTTAAAATTGAGTACAACATTTTGTTCCCAATCTCAAAATTTTCATTGACACATCATGAGAAATCATTTGTTGGAAAACAACAAATTCCGCACAGTAAATGTTGGGTGGAGCTTTTTAATCTAAATAAATGTTATTATTAACCTCAATAAATAATAATATATTCTTCTTCTAATTGAACCTTCGTAAAATATTAGGAAGGTAACTCTACCAAAGATATTAAGCAGTCTTTTATGGAGGCTTTAAATTGTATGTTGGCAGAAAGAATATCCGTCAGACACTAATTTTCCAAACTCTTTCTTTTCCTTACTTAGTATTTGTCTTTAGTTTCAACTGTTTTGCGATATAATCTTATTTATCTGAGATTTCAGTAAAAGAGGAAGAAGCTCAAATTCAAAACTAACTTTAAAAGATTTGCCTTTTAATCTGTGATAGTACTTTAAGTATGCATTGTTATTTTATGATGTACTTGATTTTGAAATAAATAGTAATAAAATGTTTCAACAAAAGTGTTTTAAAAACCTTTCTTAGAGATTTAGTAAGGAATTATCCATGGTATTCATAAAATTTTACTTGTAAAACTATTGTTTGCCCTTTTTCTGATATAGATCACGCACTTATATTGTAATTTTTTTCATTTCCCGTAGATAAAAACTAATCAAATACAGGACAGCAAGCTGATAACTTTTAGAATTGAAGTATTGTTAAAAATGCATCGTATGCATATTCTTATCAATTTCCTATAGTTTATGATTTTGATTTTTTAATTCGATTGAATTTCTAAGTCAGCAAGTCTGGCTTATGTTTTCTTTGCAAAATAGGCATAAAAAATGTGTATATAATAATATGCAATGTTTCCACAACACGCAATGTATCCAATAACATACAATGTTTCCAACAACACGCAATGCATCCAATAACATACAATGTTTCCAGCAACAAGCAATGCATCCAATAACATTCAATTTTTCCAACAACACGCAATGTATCCAATGACATGCAATGTTTCCAATAACACGCAATGTATTCAATATTATACAATGTTTCTAACAACGCGCAATGTATACAATAGCATGTGATGTTTGCAACAACACGCAATGTATTCAATATTATAAAATGTTTCCAACACGCAAAATATCCAATAACATGCAATGCTTCCAGCATTTCAATGTATCAAATAACATACAATATTTCCAACATCTGTGTCACAATGTATCCAATATTATACAATGTTTCTAACAACGCGCAATGTATCCAATAACATACAATGGGGTATGTTATTACATACTGGGTATCTGGTTCTCTGCTTAGAAGTAGAGTCCTCCCACGAATCTATAATTATATATATGTCTTTAAATGAGTTAAATATTGTTTTTTGTATCTAATTGCATGTGGGTGGTGTTTGTGAGTATGTAAATAAAACTGTGAGTTCTGCAATCTGTGACTCAAGTATCTGAACTAAGCTACAATCTGGTTGCCCAATCTGCACACTACAAACTAAATTTAGTATCTCCTCAAACAATGTTTTCCATCATGAGAATCATTTTAGTCTTAACCATATTATCGTACACCAATTTTTTCATCTCATATTTAAACTATGACATAAATTTATGAACTGATAATTTTGTTTTTCATTAGTCGTTTTATATTTGCATATTTTTTTGAATTGAAAACATTTGTTCCAATAAATGTTGTCTTTTGAGATTGTTGATTTTGTGACTTTTGTGATGAATATCAAAATTGAATGAATGACGCTTTCAATAAATATTTTAAATTTTTTTTTTAATTATAGTTAATAACAGTTTAGATAATAAATAATAATAATAATAAATCCCAGTTTAAAAATTAATTTTAAATTCCAATTAAATTTTAAATTAATTTTTAAACTGTGATTTCATGACGCAAAACTCAAAGGACTATTTGAAAGTTACGACAGCCACCAGACAGTACGCACTTCTTTTATCAATCCTTCTGATAAGAGTCATTTATTTCTTAGCTTATCAAATACGTAAAATTCAATTAGTCTTTAGAAGGGCATAACTCACTACAGCCCATGGTGGGCCAAGGCCGTCTGCCTACTGATAGATTTCGAGATGTTTTCGAAGGGAGGGTTGTCATCCCTACAGTCATATTAAACCGGGACCTATGGTTTAAAGTGAGTTTCAAATCACAACAAAGATCCATGGCATCGCCGGGACTCAAGAACGAAAAATGTGGCACCGAGCACTAATCACTAGGCCATTAGGTTCCACAACAGAGATAACAGAAAGTATCACAAAAATAACAAAAAAAAAACTTTATCTCAAACATCAAATAATAATAAATCAACTATAATTTCTAAGCAAAAAAATCATAAGATGAATTCATCAACTGTTTTAAAATTTGCAATAAAACCTCAATAAATGTTTTGTCAGAAAAGACATATAATTCACTGTTCAAGAATATGCTCATTTTCGAAATTAAGAAATATTTCTATGGTTAAATTTCCAATGGAAAGTTTACAGGACAACAGATATCGTAAAAAATTAAATACAAAGAACAAGATAGAAAGAAATGACATCAGTTAATCCATCCACTTAAGTCTGGCAATCCAATAGTGTTTTCATAAAGAAACTGGAGGCAGAGCAGAACAGGAAGCAAGGTGAGGCATATGCATTTCTTCCTGGTTACCACACAGGAGACAGAAAGGGTCAGGAGTCAGTATAATGTGAAGGTGCTTGCGGAGACAATCGTGACCACAGAAAAGCCGTAGCAACACCACTGATTTTTCTCTAGACCAGGGGTCTCCAAACTACGGCCCGCGGGCCAAATCCGGCCCTCCAGTGTCCTCCATCCGGCCCGCGACCGCGAATAGCATATTGTTGCTATAATAAGTTGGATGAAAAAACACAGAATGATAATAACTCGATTTTATTTATTTGCTAGGTATAGCTTAATGGCAATCATAATACGCAGAAAATTTAACTTAAGCATAACATCTAACAAATAATTGAAATGAATCAAACTAACATTATAAAGTAGTGAACATCCCGCGGTTACTCTCGGTAGTTATGTTGGAGTAAAGAGGATCGCATATGTATGTATATCGATGTTTGGAATGTATATATCCTGAATCAAACATATGATTTTTTTCCTGAAAATCCCTCAGGAACGGAAAAGCTAAGTTAACGCGAATGAAACCGTGCGGTATCCACTTGTAAAAAAATTCTAATGAGATTTATGTAATTGTAATTTTTCACTGACAATAGTGGATCAATTTTACTTGTACCAATTATTAAAAGAGATTTAAGATGCTCATCGGTTAACTTAGATTTATAAACATTCTTTGTGTACTTCATTTTGGAGAATGAAGCGAATTTAGCAAACGTATGCTTACTTAGAGCGCGTACTCGGCGACTAGTCTAGTAATTATAGATAATGGCAGAAAAATTAAAACTTTTTTGGCCCTCGATACTTACTGGAGTAAAAAGTATGGCCCGAAGGCTGAAAAGTTTGGAGACCCCTGCTCTAGACCATTCAGGAATATCATGAATAGGACCATATCAGGGATGGTGACCTCTTCTAGTGGCAACATCTTCAAAGAAGGAACACCTAAGGGTCTTTTTAATAATCCTCTCTCTTGTTTTGAGACAATACACATGCGTTCCACTGCAGAACTCTTACGCAACTCACATTGAGAGCTAAGCTGAATGCCGTATTTGTAAATCATTTTGTCGTATCAGACGTTTGCCGGAGTGCACCACGAGGAGGTAGACGTTGCATTCCCCGTCGTTAAAAATAATTCCGTATATTTTTTCTGTTTTAATATCTACCTTGAGTTTTTACAATAACAACTGTTTTCTGTTTATGTTTTAGAATATTCTTATGTAATTATCATACCAGAATGAAAATAAAGAGTATTTAAATATTAGAATATCGTAATTAATTTAATCAATTCCTAATTAAACCTTCTGAGTTACGGTAAAAACAAATTATTCTGATTATTTGAAATTTTCCAGTCGAAACGCAATCTGAAGCTGATCTGAATCGTTAACATTCATTATCATCTGTTAAGACATAATGTCTTAACAGATCATTATCTGTTAAGACTATTATATTATCTATTAAGACATTATCTGTTAATTTTTAAATATAAATAATTATGTACTGAAATACACCTGATTTTAGAATTATTTCACAATTTTCATATCAATCACTTAATCATTAATAATAGAGAAACGGAAGGTAATTTCAAATTTATTTAGAGGAAAACCATCAAAGAATGTATCGTAACATTAAATTTAATTAAAATGATTTTTATAATAACATAAATTAGTAGGAAAAAGCAATGCTTCAAAAAAGTTTTTTTCTCAAAGCTAAATTTATTAGAAATTAAATCATTAGCATACTATTCATTTTCCATTGCATTAGTAAAATAATGTTTTTAGGAAGCATTATATCTTATATATGCCATACTTATAATGTACTATTAAGATTTAATCATCAAATTTCCTCTATAAATTATTGTATTTAAAACATATATTTAATATCATTAATTAGGGTTTTTTTCTGCAAAAGTCACTCTTAAAATATCTGTCATTAGTTAAGTGAACAATGAAAAAATATTTAGCCTAATTTACAATATTCAAGATTCAAACAATAGTCCATTAATTCATACTATTCAAAAATAACGGGAGTAAAAGGAAAAAAAAAAAAAGAAGTTACAAATTACAATAAGCAAATTTAAAAATTTCATTCAACAATTTTAGTGTTAAATATTTGAAAACAGAGAATCTAAGAAATAATCTTTTAAATATTTTTATTAATTTTTAGCAATAATTGAACTGGCGTTATAAATTATTGTTGTTGTTACCTATGGTTTAATTGGAACTCAATTTATACAAATTTGGCCACTTACAGTAGAAACCGAAAGAACACATAAACAAATCAAAATTACAAATGGAAAAGATCATACACTCTTAACAAAAAAGATCAAAAAGCCTTAAAAACAAGTTAAATATTCTAGGGATAAAAATTTAAACACTAGAAGCCCCTAATAAAAGTCCGTGTAATCAGAACATGTTTTCTCTGGCCTTCCAGTAAAGAGTACACACATCACCATTCTGTTGTAAGTTAGAGTCCAGTTCCGCGCAAACAAGTAGATGGAACTTATTCATTTTCTTTACTGTACATAAAACACAATCCCTTTTTTTGACCAGATGTTCGACTAGCTTAATCTAAAATTGGTAACAGCTAATTTGAGAATTTTCCCAGTCACTTTTTTTCCCGTTATCAAAGTCACTTTTTTTCCCGTTTCCTTTGGTGTTAGATAATGATTCATTAATATACGAAGACTTAATTTTGTCCCGTATAGTTATCCTAAAAGAGTCAAGAGAGACAGGACACTGTCCATGAACTTGTGTTCCTTTTTTGCCAGAAGATCTGCCTTTTGTTTCCATCCATTCCATGTGATGGAATCCACTGGAAAGGGATTCATTAACCATCTTCATTAAGGAATTTTATATCTTATTTTGCATTATAAATTATCTTTATGTAATAACACTCATTTTGTTCTTCCTGATTTCCCGACCTACAAATTCAACTGTTGCACCAACTTCGATTAACCTAATATCTTCACTAACAACCGTTTCTTGCATTTTCCTTTAATTAATCGCTGACTTGACATTTCTCATCTGAACTCTCTCCGTTTCTTCATTTTCCACGCCCTGCAATTTGCTAAACAAAACACTTTAGTAATTAGTTTTTAATAACAATTCTCTGCTGCTAGACGCCTAACATCTTTCGCAGTACTTTCCCCGTTGCTTTGTGTGTCCCTATGCTTTAAATTTCTAAAACTTCAAGTGAAAAAAATAAAGTAAATGTCTCATTACTTTTTCTTTAGCTATTGATGTTACTTGAACTTAGACTGCACTTTGCAGCAGCCCTTTTGCTACACAAATACACACACACACACACACACACACACACACACACACATATATATATATATATATATATATATATATATATATAGGGTATTATAAAAAAAGTGTCGATATTTGAGTCTTTATCTATTATTGTAGAAACAGAAGAAAATTTTGTTTTAAGGTATTTTAAGGTATAAGTACGCGTTCAAGAATCGTATGGAAAGCAACAGTTAAATTATAACAGTTACGATTAAAGTGGCACGATTTAAACAATTTAAAATGGCAACACTTACTTTTTTCATTAGGGGCCTGAATGGCCGAGTGGCTAGCGCTCTGGTGCTCGGTACCACAGGTTTCAGGTTCGAGTGCCGGCGGTGCTATAGATGTTTGTAGTGGTTCGGAA
The DNA here is from genome assembly GCA_021605075.1 of Caerostris darwini. NCBI lineage: Eukaryota > Metazoa > Arthropoda > Arachnida > Araneae > Araneidae > Caerostris > Caerostris darwini. The sequence continues at coordinate 208,097 of BPLQ01014420.1, read as the reverse complement.
TTCACTTTAAACTGTAGGTCCCGGTCCTCATAGGATCGTAGAGCGTTGCGGGGGCATTGTTACTCCGCGTCCGTGGCTTATCTTCAAGTTACACGCGCCCCCTGGGTCACGCAAAGTCAGTACATCTATGCAGCGCTTGCCTTAAGGCATCCAAGACCAAGCTGTCTAAGTGTTTGCCAGCTGCATTAGAAAGAAAAAACTTTTTTTCATTGGAAAGGGGTTCTCCATAGTGAAAACCATATACAACGTATACCCAACAAACACTGGGTAGCAATAGAAAGCAAAACATTTTAATGTCTTTCACAAATTTTCCACGTAACTTCCTTCACACGCGATGACACTTCGCATGCAGCAGGTGGTGGACAGCACTGAAGCGTGTGTCATGGCAAGAGGAATCTGTTGAATCTGATGTCTGACGGCATCTTCAAATAAGATGCACTTTGGGGATAAAATGGCATGCACTTTAGTTTTCAGATATCCCCAAACCAGAAAGCCATTGAAGTGAAACTGGGGCATCTTGGCTGCCAAGGAAACAATGCCGGGAGATAATTCTCCAACACAGCAGGTTGTGTTAAGAAACGTTTCACAGAAGACGTCACAATTCGGAGTGCGCCATCTTGCATCCACACGACTTCAGATAGAGCTGTAAAGATACCTGAAATCTAATGTGTTTAAATTTAATCCGCAAACTGCTTCTGATTTGAAAGATGTCAAGAGATTCGTCTTACCATGGTATCTCTTCAGTGCTATCCACCATCTGTCGCTTGCAAAGTGAAGGAGATTACGTAGAAAATTTGTGAAACACTTTTAAAATATTTTTTTCTGCTGCTTCTCATTGATTATTGATTGATTCTCTTTTCTTCTTGGTCTGTCTAATGCTGACGATTTTCGTTCTGCAGATATCGTTCCAATATTGTTTATGGTTTTACACTATGGTGATCCCATTCCAATAAAAAAAAATAAGTGTAGCTGTTTGAAATTTTTTTAATCGTGTCACTGTAATCATAACTTTTAGAGTTTAACTGTTGTTTTACATATGATTCTTGAGAGCATACGTTAAACCAAAATTTCCTTCAATCTCTATGCATAGTATGATAGCTAAGGACTCACATATCTGGAGTTTTTTTTTATAATGTATATATACATATATATTAATGCGTCAAATTTTGAACATCGGGGTTTTGAACAACTTCTTAAGACTGCTCAATTTACTACATCTTGTTGTTGATTTCAAATAACGAATAATTTAACCACGAGATAATAGCGGATAGAACGGCAGAGCAACTTTACTCAGAATGCGCCCCAGAAATTGTTAAATTGTACTCATAATGTGACAATACAATTTTGGACAAACATTTCCAAGGGTGGCTCAAGAACATTCCACCCTAGAGATTTAATGTTCAGCATAGTCACGGAAACTATTATTTCAGCATCGTTAAGTGCTAGTCGAGAAGTGATTTAAATATTTTTATAAAATGTAATTAAAATATTATATAAAATAATAAAAATATAAAATAATATATATATGATTACATATTTATTTTAAAATAAATAATTAATCATAAATAATAATATAAAAATTAAATAATATTTATTTTATCTAAAACAATTTTTTTTTCTAATGCAGCTGGCAAACATTTAGACAGTTGTCTTGGATGCCTAAAGACAAGCGCCGCACCGACGTTACTTACTTAGAACTACCCAGAAGGTGCGTGTAGCTTAAAGATAATAAAGAGTTTTTGCATACCGTACGTTAGTTACCGTAGGACGTCCGTTAGCTTTTTCTCCCTAGCGCGCTTGTTCATAGGAAACATTATTACAGATACGCATGCGCAGTTTCCTATGAGCATGCGCGCTAGGGAGAAAAAAGCTAACGGACGTCCTACGGTAACTAACGTACGGTATGCAAAAACTCCCTAATGTGCGGAGTAACACTACCTTCGCAACGATCTACGATTTCGTTAGACCGGCGCCAACGGCTTAAAGCGAATTCCGAACCACTACAAACATCCATGGCACCGCCGGGACTCGAACCCTAAACCTGCGGTACCGAGCGTCAGGGCGCTGGCCTCTCGTCCACCAGGCCCAATACTGAACCATGAGATAATCTCGGATAGAACGGCAAAGCAGTATTCAGAAAGCACCACAGAAACCTTATACACTGCACTAATAACGTGCCACCATAATACTTCTAGGGATGGCTCAAGGATAACATTCCAAACTAAAGATTTAATATGCCTTTTCCAACATAATCACGGAAACATTTATTTCAGCATCGTCAAGTGCTTGTCGAGAAATGATTTAAATATTCTTATAACATATAATTAAAAGGTTCTATAAAATAGCAATAATATAAAATTATATATAATTATATATTTATTTTATGTAAAATAAATAATTAATAATAATATGTAAAATAAATATTAAATAATATTTATTTTATTTAAAATAAATATATAATAAGTATTTTATAAAATATAATTAAGATATTACATAAAATAATAAAATTATATATATAAAATTATAAAATTATATATATATATATAATTTATTTATTTTATTTAAAATAAATATATAATAAGTATTTTATAAAATATAATTAAGATATTACATAAAATAATAAAATTATATATATAAAATTATAAAATTATACATATATATATATAATTTATTTATTTTATTTAAAATAAATATATAATAAATATTTTGTAAAATATAATAAAGGCAATATTTTTTTTAAATATTATATATAAATAAATTATTAAATTATGTATTCATAAAATATAATCAATTTCTTTAATAAATTATATATTCATAAAATATAATCAATTCCTTTAATAAATTATATATTCATAAAATTACCTGATGTTTGGATTTTGACTGATAGTAAGAGCTCAATACAATATTTGAAAAATTGGCCAAGCATCTTGGACAAATTGGGGCAGGATATAGTTTCCAAACTAGCTGTTTTGGACCAGATCGGATCGGTGTGCTTGCAGTGGATTCCCTCCCATGTGGGCATCTACGGAAATGAAATTGCTGATCTGCTCGCTAGGGAAGGTTGCGAACTTCCCAAAGCTTCTTCTTCCAATCTGTTAGCTTCAGAGGTTCATTCCATGACTTTAGCCAGAGTGAATATCTCTTGGAGGTCGCCACCAATTCATGCATGGTACGCCGCTAAATATCCTGGTATGTCCATACAGTGCTCCTGTCCTAGACCTGCTCAGACGGTTTTAGCTAGACTAAGGACTGGCCACATTAAGAGTTTGACCTTCAATGGAGACGAGAAGACATATGCCCTTTGTCATTGTTCGACCATCGCATCTCCCTCTCATCTCATAGATTGTATTGGTGCCTCTGTGAGGCAACTGTTGAATGAGGGGAGGACAGTTTACGATCTATTGATGCAGCATGATCTACTGGACTTGGTTTAGGATTCTAAATCAAGGGGATAAGCAACAACAACAACATATATTCATAAAATGCCACTTTTCGATGAAGACAGATTTCTAGCAGATTTATGTCTGGCTTGTAATTACTTTATTTATAAAAACCTATCAATTCACTAAAAATCGATAAAACATATATTTATTACTGTGACGTAAATGTACATATTGATAACTTGCAACTGGGAAGAAAATGAACATTTAATCTCAACCATCTTCAAAAATTGCTATTCATAATTCATTATCTGTTATTTGAAAACTGCTTCGATCTTTTAAATTATAGTCAACAACACAGAAATAAATTTCGAAAAATACAAAGTTTGTTCACAAACAATGGCTTATAAAGATCGAATCACTTATAGGAAATAATTAACACGAGGAAAAAAGGAAACCTTAATTCATTTTCAATGGATAAAAATTATTTTGTCGGATCTCCTTGTGGCGCAGGAGTAGGCTTCCATTTGCAAAATGCATTGGAACAAGTAGGACGAAATTACCATAGTTCAAAGTTCATCATTTTTTGCAATAAAATATCGGTAAGTATATTTTATTTAAAATGGATTTCTTTTCAATTATTTAAAAGTGCAATAATCACTTTAAGAAAATTTATTATAAAAATTATATATTTGATTTATTTTATTAAGGAGGACATTAAAATTCAATAATTTTATACAATAATATTTTTTATACACACTTGATTACTTTTCATACTATTTTATTATTTTTAAATACATAATTAAATTTAATGTATGATTTGTTTATATATATAATATGTATGCATAATTAATAATGGGTATTTAAATTTTCAGCCTTTCAAATTACGATCATTATGAATTATTTCCATCGTTATATTTTATATTTCAATTACATACATTGTTTATGTAGATTTTTTTTATTTTGTTAATAATTTATTATGGTTGTCATAAAAATCCAATAATTTTTGTACCCACATTTTGATAGTACGTACATAACTGATAACTCAATTATATACGTTTTTTTTTTATTTCGTTAATAATTTATTGTGGGTGACATTAAAAACCAATAATTATGGTAGTTTTCGTATTAATTAATTATTATTTTTAAATACACAATTTTATTTGTTGTATGATTATTTTATATATGTAATATGTAAACATAATTAACAATTTATGTACATTTAAAATGGAAAATTATGTACATTTACAGTTTTCAGTTTTTCAAATTACAATTATACTGAAACATTTTCATCGTTATATTTTATACATAACTTATACCTCAATTACATACATTGTTTACAGGTTTTTTTATTTTGTTAGTAATTTATGGGTGATATTAGAATATAATTTTTTTACACAGTTTTACACAGTTTTTTACACAATTTTTTTACACAATACGTATTAACGTATTATTATTAAATACATAATTAAATTTGCTCGATTATTTTATATGTATGCATAGTTAACAATTTAAGGATATTTACCGTTAGACATATTTAAGGATTTAATTTATTGGTGATTTTATTAATGGGATATTTAATTGGTAATATTAAAATCCAATAATTTTATACATACTTAGGTAGTTTTCATATTAATTAATTATTATTTTAAATAGATTAAATAATCTCATTTATTTAATTAATGAGAATAAATTTTATATATATGATATATATATATATATATATATGAGATTTATTTATTTTTTAAAATTTTTACATTCTATAATCTCATACTAAAATTTTCATATAGATAATAGATAGCTAAATTTTTTTTTATTATTTCAAATTACAATTGTTTTAAAACATTTCCATCATTATACTTTACACATAACTTATACCTGAATTATATACATTATTTATGTTTTTTTTACTTTGTTAATAATTTATTATGGATTACATTAAAATCCATTAATTTTTATACACACTTTGGTAGTTTTACTAATTTATTATTTTTAAATGCATAATTAAATTTATTATATGATTATTTTATATATGTAATATGTATGCATAATTAATAATTTCTGGATATTTAAAATTTTCAGCCTTTCAAATTACAATTATTTTGAAACATTTCCATTGTTATATTTTATACATAACTTATATCACAATTATATGCATTACTAAAGGTTTTTATCTTGTTAATAATTTATTATGGGTGACATTAAAATCCAATAATTTTTATACACACTTTGGTATTTTCAGTATTAACTTATTATTTTTCAATACATAATTAAATGTGCTATATGATTATTTTATATACGTAACATGTATTCATAAATAACAATTTATGTATATTTCAAAATGTTCAGCCTGCCAAATTACAATTATTTTGAAGCATTTTCATCGTTATATTTTATACATAACTCAATTATATACATTGTTTATGGTTTTTTTTATACGGTTAATAATTTAATATGGTGACATTAAAAACAAATAACTTTTATACGCACACTTTGGTGGTTTTCATATTAATTAATTATTATTTTATATACATAATTAAATTTGCTGTACGATTGTATATATATGTATGTATAATTAACGATTTATGGATATTTAAAATATCCAGTCTGTCAAATTACAATTATTTTGAAACATTTCCATCGTTATAATTTACACAAGACTTATACCTCAATTAAATACATTGTTTATGGTTTTTTTTTTTTTTTTTGTTAATAATTTATTATGGGTGACATTAAAATCCAATGATTTTTATACACACTTTTTTAGTTTTCGTATTAACTTATTATTTTAAAATACATAATTAAATTTGCTATATGATTATTTTATATATATAATATGTAAGAATATTTAACAATTTATGGATTTTTAAAATTTTCAGCATTTCAAATTACAATTATTATGAAACATTTTCATCGTTATATTTTATACAAGACTTATTACGGTTTTTTTTATTTTGTTAATAATTTCTTATGGGTGACGTTAAATTCCAATAATTTTTATACACACTTTGATAGTTTTCGTATTAATTAATTATTATTTAAAATACATAATTAAATTTTCTGTATGATTATTTTATATATGTAATATGAATGTTTAATTAATAACTTATGGATATTTAAAATTTTCAGCCTGTTTAAAACTAAAGTCTTCGATATTGAAAATAATAAATAGCAAAACATCTTGTTACTCTATTTGTTTGGAATTCGAAAATTTATATTTACTGTTTAGTTTCAATCAGCATAAAAATGTTTATTTATATAAATCTATAAATATATTTATTTTAATACATGTTTGCTTAAATGAAAAATTTGCATAAAATAATTATATCTTAATAATATTGGCTTATCGATTATGTTTTCATCAATAAAAACTGTTTTGTTAAATCTGAAATCGTAAAATTATAGATTATTTTTGAAATGCATTTTAAATATACAGTTAAGGAAATATTAAGTTAATAAATATTTTATTCAAAATTTAAAAATATATTAATAATCTCATACTATATAAATTATGTCTTATATTATTATAACATTCTACTATACTACAAATACTAAGTTGATAAACATTTTATTCAAAATTTAAAAATACATAAAAAATCTCAATTTATATTATCTTAGATTATTTATGTATTTTTAAATTTTAATTAAATGATTACTTTTTTAAATTTAGATTATGGCATTCTACTACTAAATTAATAAACATTAAGCAAACAAATACTAAATTAATAAACATTTTATTCAAAATTTAAAAATGCATAAATAATCTCATACTATATAAATTATGTTTTATTTGATTATAACATTCTACTATACTACAAATACTAAGTTAATCATTTTATTAAAAATTTAAAAATACATAAATAATCTCATACCATATAAAATATGTTTTATATAAATATAACATTCTACTATACTACAAATACAGAGTTTATAAACATTTCATTCAAAATTTAAAAATACATAAATAATTTTATACTATATAAATTATGTTTTATATGATTATGACATTCTACTATACTACAAATACTAAGTTAATCATTTTATTAAAATATCTTGTTTATTATTTATACACTAATACTAATTAACATTTTATACAGAATTTTATAATACATAAATAATATCATACTCGATTATATATGCATTAATAATTTATTATTACTTATTTCGATTATTTATGCATTTTATTCAAAATAATTTCAAATAATATATAAAAAATTTCATACTATATAAAATATGTATTTTATGATTATGACATTCCAAGGATTCGAAGGAATTAATTTTAAACAGAAAATTTTATATTTTTAAAAAATAATATTTATAAACATTACATTTTTACTTAAATAAAAAAAAGAAAATATTTATACCATAATATTTCTAACAACTAATTTAAAATAAATATTCATTGGTATATTATTGATATTTATTTATTTTATTACATTTATTAATTTCATTATATTTATTTATTTTATTTTATTGTTTTTGTTTATAGTTATAATAACTTTAAAGCAGAAAAATGAGAAAATATATATATTATATAATAATTTTAGACATTCTGTTTATAATATTTCAATAAATGTTTCATTTGTCAGTAATATTTATAATTATTACATTTTTACTTCAATAAAAAAATATAGAAAATATTTGTATCATAATATTTCCAACAGTTGGATAAAGTAACTATTTATTGGTATATTATTGATATTTATTTATTTTATTACATTTATTAATTTTATTGTATTTATTTATTTCATAACATTTATAAATTTTATTGCATTTATTTATTTTATTTTATTGTTTTTGTTTATTATATTAATAACTTTCAAAGCAGGAAAATGAGAAAATATATAGATTAAATAATAATAGTTTTAGACATTCTATATATATATTCAGAGTTATTTAAACATTTCAATAAATATTTCCTTTATCAATAATATTTATAAATATTACATTTTTACTTAAATAAAAAATTATAGAAAATATTTATATCATAATAGTTCTAACAGTTGGTTACAATAAGTATTTATTGGTATATTATTGATACCTATTTATTTCATTATATTTTATTACATTTATTAATTTTATTGTATTTATTTATGTTATTTTATTGTTTCTAGTTTATTATTATATATATAACTTTAAAGTAGGAAAATTAAAAAATATATATATTAAATAATAATAATTTTAGACATTTTATATATATATATATATTAATAATTAATTAAGCTTTTTAATAAATCTTTCTTTTATCAATAATTTAATTTAAGAATTATTTCAAAAAAATACATTTAAATAAATTATTACTAAGGAAAAAGGTTTTAATTATTAAGGTAAATAATAATTTAATGTGAAAATGATTAAAATGTTAATGTTAATATTAAAATGATTAAAAAATCATATACTACTCAATAAAAGTATTAACCTACTTTTAAGGTTGACGTTTTCGTGTAACTAACATTTTATCATTTATCAACATTTCAAAACGCCTCTACTTGTAAATTATTTTTAAATTTAGTTATTCTACATATTGATAAAAGTTACTTGCAGATTACGCGTTGTTGAGTTTCAAAAGCCTAAAATCAGTTAGTTACTCTAAAAGGTTGTATTAAAAATCTTCTTGTTGGATACTTGGAAATACAAATGGTAGAGACAATGAATAGTAGGCTCTTTTTTTATATTTTAACTTTTTCTTAGAATAGCATGATTATAGAAAAAGTACCTTATTATTTTGCGTTGCATAATATCAATAAACAAACTGTTTTTTATAATTGAGAAAAATATTATTTCGTGTAGTTTAAACTAATAAACCAGCATATTGTTTTGCTTAATTTAGCGTAAATAGGCATACTGCCTTGTAAAGTTTTGCATAATTAAGCAGATTATTTCTTATAATTGAGCATATTTAGCATATTGCTTCATTTAGCTTAGAGTAATTAAGCAATTTAGCAAGGTAAGCAGATTATTTCCAGTAGTCTAGCATAAGTAAGCAGTATTTTTATTAAGTATTTTTTTTTAGTATCTTATTATAAGGAAGCAGCTTATTTCTTAAGCATTTTGTTTTGCTTAGTTTAGAGTAAGTACTAAGTACTTTTAATAAGTACTAAAAATAAAAGCATAAGTAAGCAAAGTGGCATAAGTAAGCAGATTATTTTTAGGAGCTTTGAAATAAGGAAGATAATTTCTAGTATCTTAGCATAATCAGCATATTGTTTCATTTAGTTTAGAGTAAGTAAGCATTTTGTCACGTGTATTTTGGAAAAAGTAAGCAGATAATTTCTTGTAGTTCAGCATAAGTTAGCAAATTGTTTATAGCAGTTAGCATAAGTAAGCATATCATTTCTTTTAGTTTAAAGTAAATAAGTAATTTGTCTCGAATAATTTAGCAACAGTAAGTAAATTATTTCTAGTAATCTAGCATAAGTAAGCAATTTTTTTTAGTATCTTATCATAAGGAAGCAGATTATTTCCTTAGTAGAAAAGATTATTTACCTGTAGCTTAGTATTATTAAGCCTATTGTTTCGCTTAGTTTAGTGTAAATAAGCGCTTAGTCACATGCAGTTTGGCATAAGTAAGCAGATTATTTCTTATAATTTAACCTAATTAGCATATTCTTTCGTTTAGTTTAGAGTAAAAGCATTCTGTCAAGTGTAGTTTAGAATAAGTAAACAAATTATTTCTTGTAGTTTAACGTAAGTTAATAGATTATTTCTAGCAGTTTAGCATAAGTAAGTAAGTATATCATTTCTTTTAGTTTAGTGCAAGTAAGCAATTTGTCTCGTATAATTTAGCAACAGTAAGCAAATTATTTCTAGAAGTCTAGCGTAAGTAAACAGATTATTTTTAGTATCTTATCATAAAGAAGCAAGTTATTTATAGTAACCTAGCATAATTAAGCGTATTGTTTCGCTTAGTTTAGAGTAAGTAAACACTTTGTCACATGTAGTTTGGCAGAAGTAATCAGATTATTTCTTGTTGCTTAGCATATGTAAGCAGATTATTTCTTGCAGTTAGCATATGTAAGTAGCTGATTTCTTGCAGTTAGCATATATAAGCAGATGATTTCTTGCAGTTAGCATATGTAAGCAGATTATTTTTGTAGCTTAGCATAATTAAGCATGTTGTTTTGCATAACTCAGAATAAATAAGCATTTTATCACATGTAGTTTGGCATAAGTAAGCAGATTGTTTCTTATAATTGAGCATAATTAGCAAATTGTTTCATTTAACTTAGAGTAAGTAAGCAATTTGTCTCGTATAATTTTGCAAAAGTAAGCAGATTATTTCTAGTAATCTAGCATAACAAGCAGATTATTTTTAGTATCTTAGCATAAAGAAGCAAATTATTTCTAGTGGTTTAATATAATTCAGTATATTGTTTTGTTTAATTTAGTGTAAGCACTTTGTCACATGTAGTTTGGCATATGCAAGCAGGTTATTTCTTGTAGCTTTTCATAAGTAAGCAGATTGTTTGTAGTAGCTTAGAATAAGTAAGCATATTGTTTTACTTTAGAGCGAATAAGCATATTTTCTAGTGTAGTTTAGCAAAAGCAGATTATTGTTTGTTGTTTAGCATCATTAAGAAGATTATTTGTAGTTTAGCATAAATAAGCATGTTGTCTTTAGTTCAATCGTATCTATCGAAATCTCGCATTTCGATAGTATACATTCGTACTTAACGAAATTATTTAGTTTCATACATTCTGAGTAATTCAACTTCATGTTTGTTGTGTATTTTAAATTCATGAACTTTGTGAACTTCATGCTTTTCGAGTTGTTTATTATAACTAATTTTCTCTTATAAAAATCTATTACAAAAATTCTAAAAAATTATTTTTTTGTATTAATTTAAAGTATAAGTTATGTTTTATCATACTGTCATATCATAAGCATTTTTTAATGAAAAAGAGATAATCTCTTTATCTATTTTTATATTACTTAGTATTACAATTATAGTTTGTTACCTCATCATAATCAGTTTAATAAACTTTAAAACCTTTAAAACTTGCCATTAAAATATTTTTATTGTTCATTATTTCGAGAATTAATCGTGAATTTCAGGAAAACTATCTAAAAAGTGCAAAAGAATTTTTTTTTTTTTTTTTTTTTTTTTTTTTTTTTTTTGCATTTCCATAATTTTAATGTTATATTGCTAAGGACTAAATAATCAAATCACATGTATATCTGAAATATTTCAGAATATAGAATTGCTTCAATGATATTGTATTATATATTTGTACTTGTAATATATACTATTGTGTCTAAAAAAAGTAAGACCAATTTTCAATTTAAAATTCCCGGGAATTTCGGAATTTCAATTTTTTTTTCTTTTTTTTTTGTTGCTGGCACTCTCCTTGACATCTGTGGGAAATTTGACATCAAAATATTCATTGGTGTTTGAGTTACGCTTGGCTTTCTAAGACGCTAAAACTGATTCGGGCGATTTTTGAAATGTCTGAATTCATTGAGCAAAGAACTTGCATTCAATTTTGTTTGCGGAAACGTATAGAATGCTCCAGAAGGCATTCGGTGAGCATTCCTATATCGGAAAGAAATGTTTAGAAGTGGTATAAAGAGTTCAAAGAAGGCCATTCTGGCAGATGACTTTTTAGCATGCATTGAGGATTTGAAAAAAATTGGCATTGTGTCCGGAGGGGATTACTTTGAAGGCGATGAAATAAATTCGGAAGAATAAATAAAGAGTTTTTGAAAAAAAAGAATAATTTGTCTTATTTTTTGGGCACAATAGTATATATAATAATCTGTAAATTGGTATATATATCTATCTCTCTCTATATATGTGTAAATTTACCAATACACAAATTACAGGCAGGACAGTGGTAATATATATATATATATATATATACCACTTAATCATATTAAATTTCTTTTAATTTAAAGTAAGAATAATAATAGAATAACAATAAGTAGAATAATAATAGTAAGAATAATATAATTTTAATTAATTTAAATTGTAAATTAATTATTAATTTATTAATTTAAAATTTAAATATTAATTATCATTTAATAATTAATTAGTTTATTAATTGTTTATTTAATTTATATTATTATTTATATTACTATTATTTTTTTTAATTTAGCCACTTTTCGTCTAAGTAATTATATTATTTATTAAACTTTACAATTGCATTTATTATAATTTCTTCTAATCTCAAGGATGCTAAATTATTATTTTTAATTACCAGGTATATTGATATAAGCCATTCGTATCTAGAACTTGCATGTACTCAGGGTACAACATCTTGAGCTTATCACATAGCACACTTTTACTACTACAATTCAAAAAATAGAGCATGTCAGTGCTTTCTAATTTGAGATCAATGAAGGACATACCAAACTAAAGATAAACAGTACTCATATCTGGTACAAACATCGAAGATTTCATATTTATCGAGGCTTATCTGTCATAGACATCAAAACTTATAAATTTATCATTCGATTTATCTCGTTTCGACTTTGCTTGGCGAGTTTGAAGAAAAATTTACTTTATTCGAACATTCTGGTCTTTCAAGCTTATGATGTGTTTTAAACAGCATTTTAAAGCAATGAAAAGTTTCTGTGTAGCCTGATATATCGAATAACTTGCATGGAATATGTTTTATGATTTACATGGAATACATTTATGGTATGTACATGTATATATTGATATACATAAAATACGTTTTATGATATAGAATATGTTTATAATATACATATAAATACATCAGAAATGGCATATTTTCTATAAGAGCCAGTAATAGCATATTTTCTATTTTAACGAGAAATTTTGTTTTGTATTGGATTATACACTGCAAAGGATCCTTGCTCATGTGGATTTGGAATTTAATGAAGTTGCAGATTCGCTCAAATTCCATTAAATAGGATAGTTCGCTCACCTTGTGCGTAACCGAGTATCGAGTTTTCGGCTTAGAAATGGAATCCTTCAACGAATATATAATCATCTTTATTTGAATATGTTAAATATTGAATGCCTCTAATTGTATGCGTGTGATGTTTGTGCCTGTTGCGCTGTACTTTTTCTTAAGTGAGAGTCTCGAGGCCTAATGACCATTTCTCTTGAACGCCTCAGAAGGTGGTCTTGCAGTGCGTAGGAGGAAGCTGCGGATACATGTCTTTAAAATGTGTTAAATATTCTATGCCACGAATTGCATGAGTGTAGTTTTTCTGCGTGGGCAAATAATAAAGCTGTGAATTCTACAACCTGTGCCACAACCCAACCATACCCATTTACAACTGGGTTGCCCATCTAGAGCACAAACAATATTTAATTTATCAAACACATTAATACGAATGTTTCTCTTTCTAATAGTTACAGTCATATAAGATTGGAAATTCATATTTGTAGTGTTGTCTTTTGTGCAGCTGGATTGTAACTGGGTGTGGTTGGGTTGAGACTTGAGACACAGGTTGGAGAACTCACAGCTTTATTTACACACACACAAACTGCAAACACGTAAAATTAAAGGATACAATATTTAATGCTTTTATAAACATATAGGAAAACTGTTACATAGTGTTGTGTTGGATACATTTCCTCTCAGAATAAGAGATTACAAATTAAACGTTTCTAAGATGTTGCGCCGGTTGCGCTGTACTTCCTCTCGGGTGAGAGTCTCGGGGCCTACTGTCTATTTCTCCTGAACACCACAGGGGGAGCTCTTGCAGTGTGCGTGGGAGGAAACATGGTTACATAAACTATTTCAACTTTATTAAGTATCTTTAGATTAAATATCTTAATTAACTTTACATTAATTAGCTTTCGTTTAACTTGATTCACTATCATGCGTGAAATCAATACTATCGATAATGTGTGTCATGTATACTGTCGATAGTGTTCTCCGTGAAACATAAAGCATTTTGTTATAAATGTTTCTGTTTAAGTACGTAAATTTGTCAAATCATTTTATTATAATACGTTTCAAAAATATTTTTTTAGTTGGATATCTGTTTTTATCAACATTATTTACAATTTATTTAATTTTACTCATCCTCGAGACATATAAAACATTATTATGATCCTCATTAATATAGGGTTTTGATTAAAGTATTAAAAAATTAATTGTTCCGTTTTATACAACAGTTTTTACCATTTCAACTAACTACTGGCGATTAAAATTTCTACTCCAAGGAGGCGACATGCTACTGACGTGAAATTTAAACGACAGGAAGAAGGTGCTGTGGTATGCAAATGATTAGCTTTTCAGCGCATTCAGACAATGCAGGCGTCGGTAGCGACATCTGCAATGTGTTTAAATGAGGAAATGGTTCAGCCGGTATCTCATACACGAATTGCATTTGAACATTGTTGCCTGGTGAAAAGTTGTTGTGATGCCTCGTGTATGAACCAGACATGCATACCAGCACGTTTCTGACTTTGATATAGGCCGAATTGTAGCATACCAGGATTGCGGTTTATCGTATTGCAGTATTGCTGCTCGCGTCGGTCCAGTTTCAATGACTGTTAGCAGAATATGGAATCGATGGGTTCAGGACGGTAATACGGAACGCCGTACTGAAACTCAATGTCCCCCTATCACTAGCAGCCGAGAAGACAGGCATGTTACCCGCATGGCCTTAATGGATCGTGGAACTACGAACCCTGAGTCAAGAATTGGGGTCGTTTGCAAGACAATTAAACACTTGTTATTTCCAGTATTATATATTTGTCCAATAAATATCATTTTGTTATCTGCATTTCTTCCTGGTGTAGCAATTTTAATGGCCAGTAGTGTACATTATCATAGCAACGGCATTAACAGATGTCACGTAGCTCAATTGTTGGAATGTATGGATCGCTTTTTGTGTTACATTTTGAACCAGTTGATTCAATCTGTAAAGCATTTATATGTTGATATTTATTTTTAACAATTGAAATTTCTCATTCCTAATACTCTTAAATTACAGGGTGGTATGAATTATCCTTTATCATGAATGTAATGCTGTACAAGGTATCGCAATTTTGCGCTTCTGTTATAAACTTTATTGTTGATCGTATCCTGGCGTACATGTACGATGGTAAAGGCAAAACCGTATCTCCGGTAAAAAACCCTCTGCTTCTGAAATCGGCGACAAAATTAGCTCGAGATATACGTAGAGGCAAGGTAAGAATTTTATGTACTTTTCGGTTAAGGGGGTGCAATTTTGCGCCACATTTAACTAGAGTGGAATAACTATTTTACCCAGCATAACAGCAATACACAGATAAATAATAACAATTCCTTTTCCATAGATAATAAATATTTTTTATATATTTATAATTAGAATTTACATTTAATCTTTCGTCACATGCTATAAAAATCTGTGATAGGCTTATGTTGTTAATTTCGTCCCCACTGAAATAAATAACAACAAATCCAAACGATAACAAATCTCAAAAACAGGTTCATTAAAACAAGTAATATAAAAAAAAAATTAAGTCAATTCTTACTTAGGTCAACAAAGATAATTTTTATTTTAGTTACTTTTTATTAAATAATTACAAGTAATATAAATATGTATATACATATGATAGAATCAAGTGGCAAAATAGAAAGCGAATTTTCGTGCATATGGTGTTGGACTAATATTTTTGTTTGTTACTATTTATTCGCTTTCTATAAGAGACATTTTTATATTAATTAAAAATTAATTACAAAATTAATTAATTAAATTTAATTACTGAATTAATATTTGAAAAAACTGTATTAACATCAAGTGTCATCCACTAGAAGTTTCAAAAAATGCATTTGAAAAATGCATATAGGGAAAGTGTGAACTAATAGTAGGAATTGAAAAAAATAACAGTCAAAGATCACTTACAGTTATCACATTTGGCAGTTTTTCCCACTATTGGCTACTCCTTTAATCAAAAGAAATTTTATTTATTATTAAATATTATTTCCCTTTTATTTATACTCAAAATGAATACAAAATGTAAAACGTTAAAGTAAAATTTCAAGTTTTAATATATGTTGTTTATGTGGATTCTGCACTTTAGGGTTCCGATTTCGCCGATTTCGCCAAATGGAACAAATAGCATTTTGTTTGTTTAAGTGGAAAAAAATACAGACAGCCAGTTTGTTTGTTTAGAAGAGGACTTTGGCAAAACCGCAAAGGAAAAAAATTACAAAATAAACAAGTGCGACCCTAAAGTGCAGAACTAAAATGTTTATTTGGATTATTATTTTATGTCGTAAAATCCACGCGGATTTTTCAGTTAGAGGTGTCGGCTAATGGGCAACCGCCAAAAATGGTGATGGGTCATTTACACACTTGCTAGTAGATCGTACTTGGCGAGAAACTTTCATCGTTGCATTGCAGAGAATCGGGCAGTAGGCAGTGTCCCATGTGGTCTAGTGGTTAGGATTCCTGGCTTTCGCCCGGGTTCGATTCCCGGCATGGGGAGTGTTTTTTGGGTTTTTTTACGCTAATGATGAAAAAAAATAATAATTTTTTGTCCCTAATTGTACCGAATTTAAACTTAAATTCTTTTAATTTTGTATTTTACTTTCATTTATTTTTAATATTTTTTTTGAGTACCATCTATTTAATTTTAGAAATTTTATCTTGTTATTTTGTTATATGTTGTGTTACCTCTTTATATTGTTGTACTTCACTAACATTAAGCAGCCTATTAAAATTGTTTGGTTTTGTTTGGTTTGTCGCTCTACTGTCATCTTCTGTCTCACGTGGGCTTAACAGACCGGGACCTAAAGTTTAAAGTATTAAAATTGTAAATTGTATCTATAAATTAAGACGAGGAGGGGTATATCTCTCATTGGTACTCTGTAATCGGTACTGCAGTTGCCAGGGAAATAGGGAAGAGGGGGACTAAAAAGTTTAGAATTAACAGTAAATATTTAAACAATTATTTTACAGTAAATAAATATAATATATATCATAATATACATGAAAAATTAAAGTAAAGTAAAAAAACGAATCTACGTGAAGAAATACACCATATGGCAGAATATCTAATTAATTATTATTAAAATGCATGTTTGTAAATAAAAATAAATATTATTAATTAAAAATAAATTACAAAAGAATATATTACACTACTGAGCCTTAAAATTGCTATACCAAGCAGGCGACATGCTACAGACGTGAAATTTAAACCACAGGAAGAAGGTGCTGCGTGTATGCATGATTAGCTTTTCAGCGCATTCAGACAAAGAAGGCGTCGGTGGCGACATCTGCAATGTGTTTAAATGAGGAAATCGTTCAGCCGGTTTCTCATACACAAATTGCATTTGAACGTTGTTGCCTGGTGAAAATTTATTGTGATGCCTCGTGTAAGAAACA
The DNA here is from genome assembly GCA_021605075.1 of Caerostris darwini. Classification (NCBI taxonomy): domain Eukaryota; kingdom Metazoa; phylum Arthropoda; class Arachnida; order Araneae; family Araneidae; genus Caerostris; species Caerostris darwini. The sequence continues at coordinate 190,418 of BPLQ01014420.1, read as the reverse complement.
GAAATGCATACCAGCATTTTTCTGACTTTGAAAATGGTCGAATTGTAGCGTACCGGGATTGCGATTTGTCGTATCGCAGTATTGCTACTCGCGTCGGTCGAGATCCAATGACTGTTAGCAGAATATGAAATCGATGGGTTCAGGACGGCAATATGGAACGCTGTACTGGATCTCAACGCATCCCCCCATCACTAGCAGCCGAGAAGACAGGCATGTTACCCGCATGCCCTTAATGGATCGTGCAGCCACGTCACGAGCCCTGAAGTCAAGAATTGGGGTCGTTGGCAAGACAACAAGTGTCTGCACAAACAATTCGATGACGTTTGCAGCAGCATGGACTCTCAGCTCGGAGACTATGGCGGCCGCTACCCTTGTCGCTGCCTCACAGACAGGAGCGTCTCCAATGGTGTCATCAACGACGAACCTGGACACACGAATGGCAAGCAGCATGGAAACGTCGTTGAACTGTTTGTGCAACAGCATTACTTAATCATTTTAATTAATACTAATTAGTTTGTGACTAATTAATGCTGCTTATTTCGTTAGTTAATTAATACTTGCTTGAAGTAGATGGATATAAAATTACTACAAATAAATTAGAACAAATGAAGCACCTCGACGATCTAACAAGTGTGCAAAGGACACATCGACTTTCTTGGCTGTCGCCAATTGGCCGAGCACCTCCAAAGAAAGAATCCCCCAATCCACAAAAGTTTCTTGCATATCGAAACCATTTCGGGGAGTGTTCCATGCGAGATGTCACATCAAAACATTGGTTATTTCTCATCCCTCGCCCCCCTTCCCCTCCGTTTCTCGCAAAGTTGGATATGGCGGGAAGGATGAAAACGTAAAGAGGGGTTAATATTACAGTCGGATATAAGTTACACATGCACATGATCAATGTACTGCCCGTTAAGTAATCGGAACAGTAATTAAATAAGAATACTTAAACAAGTAATATAAAAAAAAAATTTTAATCAATTCCTACTTTTTTCCCCCCAATATTGCAGTAAGTCCTTTATAAGTAATTTTCATTCATTTTTTTAAGTTCGGAAAAAATTCTCTCTCTCTTTCACATACACACTTTTCATCTCTCTCTCGCTAATGTTTCACATGTTTCATTTTGTTCCCTCCTTGACTCAGACTAGAACCCAGAATGAAAAAAGAATCTGAAAAAGAAATTTTTTTCCAGCGATCTACACGCTTCTTCACTGACGGTATTTATTCCTAAATTTATATCCTACTAAATATATTATATAAGAGAATTTTTTTTCTCCCACATAAAACTAACATTAATTAATTAAATTTAATGAATTAATTAATTTTTGAAAAACTGTATTAACGTCAAGTATCATCCACTACAAGTTCAATAAAAATGTATTTGAACTAGAGTGGATCGATAAAAAGTATTTTATGAACGATTGAAAATGTGAACAAGATATATATAGGGAGAGTACAAGATACAGGGAGTGTGTGAACTAATAGTTTGAATTGAAAAATACACAAATAGATACCGATGTGAAACTTATTTTTGAAATAAATAATTATCCGTACCGATGCAAAAGAATGTAAAATGGATGACATGCTACGGACGTATCTTTTTTTTTAACACCGACCAAGGGTAGAAAAGACCGAGATTGAAATCTTGAATGCTATAGCCTTCAGAAAGTCGCCAATCTTGCAACCCGGAATGTTTCGCCAATGTTCTGCCAATTTCTATAGGGTTACAATACTGTAATTTGAGGAATTAGTAACTCTTCTGTTTCCAAACAATATAATGATTATTTTATTACTACTTTGATTGTTATTTGCAGAATTTTTATTTGTAGGGAACAAGAACTGAAATATATATTATTTTAAATAATCATTCCGATAAATTATTGATTATTCCGAGATTGTTCTTATAAAGTATGTCGGCTACTGATACAGAATACAAACAATTTTTATGATGTTGCCACTCATGAAAATATGATAAAAACAACAAAAACGATTTTTACTTTCTTATTAATTTATATTTGATTACCAAATAATTAGTTTCTTTTTAATGCTGTTGACATGATTAAGGTTTTATTACAACAGTTATCTGAATTCGCGTAAAAAAATATTACTTTTTATTTTTAGAACATTAGTTCACAGCGGAAACTTCGAACGTATTAAATTTTTCTGACTATGCATTTGGTATAAAGGGTACAGGATTCTAGATTCTTACCTTACTGCAACAGATTTCATTTTCCGCCTTATAAGGTTTACTTTAAGAAATATGGTACCAGTTTAAATTTTTTATTTCTTCTCTTGGCGATCGCCAACTGGCGACAAGATCTTCTGGCATCTCTAACGGAATATTCCCATCATTTTTATAACTGGTAACTAATACGACGTATGGTATAATCACATATGCGTATTATAAATACACACGGTTTGTAATATCGTGTGATGTACATTTTCGTTATCATTGATTTTAGTGTGCAAGAACTATTTGCAGCTAAAAATACTACATTTGGATGTGTGTAAATTAATTTATTCAAAATTCTTTTTTTCTTTCTTTTAAATATAAATTATCAGGAAAAGGTGGGCTGTATTTGCCTCCCCAATAACTCCTTAACAAATTATCTAGGTGAACTACCTAGTAGTAGGTTCATCTAAGTGAACCTACTACTAGTTCTTATGTTACCAAGCACATCTAATTAAAAATGGTTGCTGCTTTTAAAATATGACATTGATGCGCGTTATTTACTGGACGATGACACTATCATCTCTAATCTTTTCGAAACACTACAACTTAAATTGTGTGAAATTAATTTTTAATTCTAGACTTAAAAAAGTATTTTGGGCTACTTCGTGTTATTGTAAGCCAAACACAAGCTTATTCATGACATCGTAATATTTATTCTATCGTATTTTATTTTGCTTTACAGACATTGAACCTGATGCTTTTTAGAACCCAGATCTGAATGTCATTTATTGCTTATGACAGACTGCATTTATTTTCCATTATTTGCTTTTAAAATCAGTAAAAGTGAGGACATTTTGTAGTGATAATAACGATGTATGGTAAAAAAAAGTTCTAGTGATGAATCAGAGGATTATAGTTATGTTGTTGTTGTTCCTTATCACACTTCATCTATAGCAACATCTAGACCAACTTCATGGACTTGTATGTCTTAATCAAACGAGTCATGATAAAGGGTAAAAAAAATGCAGCTTCTTTTTGTCTGACTTTACCCCATCAGATTATACCTCCGGGCACTGGGTACCCATTTTAGTCGTCTTTTACGACATTCACGGGCTACAGTGGGACTATTGTAGCCCAAACCCACATGGGAAGATTATCATTATGTATTTATAATGTATATGAATTAAATCCAAATAAATAAATATATGCTTGAGATTCTTAATGAATAAGTAAAACATGATATACACTTATTGATTATAATTTTAACAATGCATATTTTCAATTGTTCTGAAACAAAACTCTATTTAAAAAAATTTATTAAGGTGTCAATATCATGGCACTTGATTAAATAGTGTTCACCCATCTCCTTAGAATACCGCGGCCTGACGACCAACTGGCTATAGCTCTGGCACCATAGGCTTCAGGTTCAAATTCTGGCTGTGGCATGGATGCTTGTGAGGGGTTCAAATCCCCGTTAAACTGTAAATCTCAGTCGAATTAGCCTAAAGGTGCACAAAATGACCGTAGAGCGACAAACCAATCCTTAAAATAGCTATATGACATACCGCGTCAGTCTTTTATTTTATACATAGTAAGCAGTAGTTTAGTACGTAACAATAATTTTTTCAAGTCATTCTATTAGCTCACACTGTGTTGTAGAAATTTTCAATCGTTCATAAAATACTTTTTATTCATCCACTCAAGTTCAAAAACATTTTTTTTGAACTTGTAGTGGATGGCATTTGATGTTAATACAGTTTTCTCAAATATTAATTCATTCATTAAATTTAATTAATTAATTTTAGTGTTTTTTTAAGATTTAAGTTGAATGTATCTACCAATAGATGACGCCAGATAAACTTAAAAAAATGAATGAAAACTATTTAATAAAGAACTTCCTGTAATATAGTGAGAAAAAGTAGGAATTGACTTTAAAAAATTTTTTTATATTACTTGTATACATAGTAAATAGTAGTTTAGCAAGTAACAATGATTTTTTTTTTCATTTCAGATCAAAAGCGTCGACGCTGTCAAAGCCTACATAGTAAGAATCCTAGAAGTGAACCCGCTGGTGAATGCAACAGCCGAATGCTGCTTCGACGATGCCCTAAACCAAGCAAGAGCGGTGGATTTAATCGTCAGTTCCAGAAAATACTCTCCAGAACTTCTTGCCGAAGAAAAGCCTCTGCTTGGAGTCCCAATTACTATTAAAGTTCTGATTGGTGTTAAAGGTGGGAGAACAAACTTTCAAAGTTAAAGCACACGATTATATTTAGAAATTTTAACAATGGACTAAAAAGATATAGAGAAGGGGAACTTGCTTTCATCCTTAAGGTTTGTTTGCTGAACAACTTATACCGTGTCCCGTTATTCCTCCATTACGTTAACGTAATACGCTGTTTTCTATTCTTTATAGAATCCTTTCAGTAAACATTTTATTTAATTAGTCCCCCTCCTCTTATCTATCCTAAACACCCCTTCACTATTTTTTATTTTGTTAGGTAGTAATTTTCTGAGGTTAGCTAACAAATTATTTCATCTATTCGAATTAATGACACTTATAGGCTTTTATTTTTTTTTTATTTTTTATTTTACACTTGAAAATTCATTCCAGTTTTATTAAAATAGCAGCCTAACATTAAAACATTATGATGTTGTTTCTTATCCCACTTGGCTGGCCAAGCCCACGAGCCCATACGTACTCATGATTGAAGGGGAAGGAAGCAGCTTCTGTTGTGATGGAGCACCCGTAGGTAGAAGCCTGACTTTGGCTCCGTGACGCTCTTACAGTCATAGGAGACCGGGACCTACGGCTTAAAGTGGATTCCGAACCACTACAAACATCCATGGCACCGCCGGGATTCGAACTCGAAACCTGTGGCACCGAGGCGCCAGAGCGCTAGACACTCGGCCATTCAGGTCCCAAATTTGCCAGCGGCACGCGGTGTTCCCAGGTGGTCACCCACCCAAGTACTGACCGCGCCCAATGATGCTTGACTTCGGTGATCTAACGAGAACCGGTATATTAAAACATTATAGTAATTATATACGAATTATAGTAATTTTTAACGAAATAAAGCTATTATACGAAAGTTTACAACCATTATTTGATTTGATAAATACGTTTCCAAACGTGGCCTTCGAGAATTACAGTGTAATCCTTTGGCTTTTTTAATTGAGTTATATTGTTACCCTACGCCCTGCAATCATGTTTGACTACTACTACTATACCACATCACATCATTGTGCCTACAGCTGAATTGCCTTTTTACAGTTTGGAAATGATGTGGGTGAGAAGAAGTCTGATAGGGCTCTTTGACGCTCTATGGTCATATGACACAAGGGCCTACGGTTTAAAGTGGATTCCGAACCACTACAAACATTCATGGCACCGCCGGGATCCTAGCCCGAACTTTAGTCACTCGGTCCTCAGGCAGCATATTTTAATTCCGAACGAAAATCCCTATAATTTATTTTGCTATGGTTGCACAACATAGTTTTTAGTAAAATAATAACTACGACATATTTATTTACATAAACAATTAAAAAAATAATAATTTTATAGTTTTTAAATATATTTATCGTATTGTTATAATATTCTTTTAACATGGTCTACTGTGCCACGCAGGCTTAAAGCATACAGCTGCATCTAAACTTTTTGAAGATGTGGTAGCTGAAGAAGATGCGCCCATTGTGAAACAGCTGAGAGATGCTGGGGCTATCGTTCTGACGACCACAAACGCCCCGGAAATGGGGCTTAGTATGGAAACCAGAAATAAACTATACGGTGTAGCGTGTAATCCATTTGATACGAACAGGACAAGCGGTGGGAGTAGTGGTAAGTATGTTTTATTTTAAACAATGAATGTGAATATTTTGTTCTAAAGCAGCTGGTAAACACTTAGACAGTTGTCTTTGATGCCTTGATGGGCCAACTACGGGCCCGTGAACCAACTCCGGCCCACCGGAAGGTTCTATCCGGCCCGCGGATAGAATTTTAATTTGCCGGTCGGTAGAAAGTTAAAAGAAATATATAGCAGTTGTTTCTAAATATGCCACAGTCAGAGTTTTACAAATTATTATCGAAAGTAATTTTCCCAAATTTAATATCTCACGCCCAGAAAATCAGTGCTATGTTTGCTTCATCTGATATATGTGAACAAGTGTTTTCGACTGTGAACTTTAGAAAGAATTATTTCAGAAGTAGACTGACAAATGAGCATTTAGCTTCGTTCCTTAAAATTAGCACATTTCCCTTCGAACCTCAATATAAGGAACTTTTAAAAATGAAATCACAATTTCATTCTTCTCATTAACATATTTAAATTGTATATATATATATATAGCTGGTATATAGTTTTTAAAATTTTAGAAAAATTTATCTTCGCCCGCCAAACTTTTTTTTTTTTCGATTTTTGGCCCGCGACCGAAAAAGTTTGCCCATCCCTGCCTTAAGACAAGCGCCGCACCGACGCTATTCACTGAACACTAACCAGGAGGTGGGCGTAGCTTGAAGATAAGCTACTGACGCGGAGTAACAATACCCCCGTAAGACTCTACGATCCTGTTATACCGGGACCTACGGTTTAAAGTGGATTCCGAACCACTACAAACAGCCGGGACTCGAACCCGAAACCTGTGTTACCGAGAGCCAGATCGCTAGCCATTCGGCTAGGCCTAGGCAATCAGGCCCCTAAGAAATTGCAAAAAAAGTATTGATGATAATTGATTCTTAATGATGCATATTCAATGCTAATTAAGTTAATTGATGATTACTGATGCTAATTATGTACCGACGCTAGAACGTTAGCCACTCGTCCATTCAGGCTCCACGAATGTGAATATTTGCAAAGAAATAAATTACTATTGGTGATTAAAAAAAATTATTCCTGTAAAGTTACCACAAAATTGAATGTGAGGCTTTCAACCCATTTGTCATCAATTAAAGCAGGGATGGCTAACCAGCTGCCAACCAACATAAGTTAAAATCATTAAAATTAAAACTTAATATAAAACATCACTCAATAAGTCTCCGGTCTAGCTAAGAAAAACAAATGTTGTTGGTTTTTTTTAATTTTTTTTTTTAGAAATTCGACCTAGTCGTCAATGCTCTCCTTCAAGAGCGATGCATTAATTCAAACGCTTCTCTGACTTTTCAATGCCATTTTTGTAGAACGATTTGTCTTTGCTCTCAAAACAAGCCTCAGTTTCGACAATCACTTCTTCATTTGAGCCAAATTTCTTTCCCTGGAGCATCTTTTTGATGTCTGCAATAAGTAAATAGTCCGTGGGGGGCATATCTAGGGAGTACTGTGGGTGGGGAAGCAATTCGAAGCGTAATTCATTCAATTTCACCATAATTTCCATCGACTTGTGATACGGTCATAGTCTTGGTGAAACAGCATTTTTTTTTTTCTTAATTTCTACACTCAGTCGATCCAATAATGGCATTTAATATTCGCTGCTGATAGTTTTATCTTTCACAAGATAGTCGATGAATAAAATATCATGCATGTCCCACAATACGGGTGCCATAATTTTTCCTGCTAATTTTTGAGTTTTTGGTCGTTTTTAACGACTTTCCCAGACTACTGTCCACTCAGCTGACGATCATTTTGATTTAGGTGTGTAATAGGGAATCCCTGCTTCATATATTGTCACATACCGATGCAAGAAATCTTTTTTATATCGATTGAATAGCTCCAAAAAGCGCTCTGAATCGTCGACGCTTTGTTGTTTTCGGTCTGATGTGAGCACCCATTTCGAAAACAACTTAACCATACTCAAATTTTCGTGTAAAATTGTAAACACACTTCCCTCTAATATCTTTAAGGTGTCAGCTATCTCATGCAACTTTCTTTTAAGGTCTTTCAAAACTATTTTGTGGACTTTTTTTTATGTTCAGGAACAACTGCCAATTTTGAGTGACCAGAGCGTTCAACATCATTTGTACGACCGCCTTTAAATTCATCATACAAGTTAATAATACTTGATTTCTCTGGTGCAGAGTCTTCATAATACTTAACAAGCCACTGTTTGGCTACAACAATAATTTTCCCCGTCAAAAAATAATGTTTAATCACCACACTAAATTCTTTTTTATCCATTGTTTTGAGCACTACAAAACTGTGGTCACAAATACCACTGTTACCTGTAAACTAATAATCAGAATGTCATGAAATTTTAACATGTACCGTTTGAAAGATGCTACTATCTAGAAATCCTTTGGGTCTGTCAACAGAATTGCCTTATATGTGTCATATCGGAAACTTAATTAAGTGATGTGTTAATTAATTGGTAGATTCTATCAACAGATTTAGCAAAGATTCAAAATAATTGTACAAAATTGGTAAATAAAGTTTTTTTCGGCTCTTTATTATAAATTAAACAGGCGCCAGATAAATTTAAAAAAAAGGAATGAAAATTATTTATAAAGGACTTTCTGCAATATACAGAAAAAAAGTAGGAATTGACTTTAAAATTTTTTTATATTACTTTTTTTTGTTTTAATAGCATAAAACAAAGTTTAAAGAAGTGATACGTATTAAATACTGATTGAAATGATCCCGAAATCTATTGTTAAATCATTTTAGGTGGTGAAAGTGCCCTGATTAGTGCTGGAGGCTCTGTTCTTGGAATCGGCAATGACATCGCTGGAAGTCTTAGAATTCCGGCTCATTTCACGGGAATTTTCGCTCACATGCCAACAAGAGGTAAGAGTCAAATGTATGTAAGCATGCTTATATTAAACATAGGAAAATGACTTATGTTAAAGTCTATATACATATGTAGTAATAAACGGTCTATATAATCTATGTAATCTGCAAAAACATTGGAAAACGGTCTATGTAATCTACAAAAGCATAGGAGAACGGTCTATGTAATCTACAAAATCATGGTAAAATGGTCTATGTAATCTATGTAAAATACAAAATCATAGGAAAACGGTCTATGCAATCTATGTAATCTACAAAATCATGGTAAAATGGTCTATGTAATCTATGTAAAAAACAAAATTATAGGAAACGGTCTATGCAATCTATGTAATCTGCAAAATCATAGGAAAGCGGTCTATGTAATCTACAAAACAAAAGAAAACGGTCTATATAATCTATGTAATTTACAAAAATATAGTAAAATGGTCTATATAATCTATGTAACCTACAAAAGCATAGGAAAACTGTCTATATAATCTACGTAATGTACAAAAACATAGGAAAATGGTCTATATAATCTATGTAATCTGCAAAAACATAGGAAAACGGATAGATAATTATGATAGCTGCTCGTATGTCATATGAAAAATAACAGCCTAGATATAGGATAGAGTAAAAAAAACGATAGGAGTGTCTTTACATAGTAGAAGGCATTTCTTTCTTGAATATTATGACATGTACCTTATTTTGATAAATGTCATGCTAGTGCCATATTAATTGTGAAAATATAAAGTGTGTATAATAATATATTGTGTGTATAAAAAAACAAATAATTCCGAAACAACCTTAAAATTAAAAATATTATGTGTTACAAAAGTCAGTTATTATTTATTTATTTTTTTGCTTTAGACAATTCGATCGTTCTCTGTCTACAGCATTATCTAAGTTATAAAGAGCAGAAAATTCTTTTTTTTCCGAGTTGCTATTTCACAGAATTGGTTATTGTATTTACTCTACTCATACATTGATTTCTAAGAAACAATGACGTGCATTGTCAGCAAATCCTTAAAGTCGGTAACTTATTTTTCTTCGAGCTATAGAGATAATTAGTTTCAAATGATCGAGTTATAAAAAAGACTGTAAAATCAAACATTGCTAATGTTCGAGATAAAGAGGTCCAATTTTTTTTTTCGAGTTACGGAGGGAAAATATATAACTTGTGGGGCTTGACTCATTATTTCGACTTATAGAGGGTTGAAATTTCGAGTCATGGAGGTTTTGGGGCTTGAAGGGAAAGGAACAAAAAAAATTTTCGAGTTGTGAAGGTTTTCGACTTTCATGATGTCCGATTCGATTTTTATTATTTTTGACAGAGTACTCAGTGGTAGGCAAAATTGTTCAGCAACGTCTTTCTTCTTTTGACAACTCTTCACAGCTTCAAGCCTTTCAAACTTTTCAGAGAGAGTCAAAGTTTTCAGCTTACGTTTCACAGCATTCTTTTTTTAACAATATTATTCGTATACTGCTGTTAAAATAGGTGTGTAGTGCAGTAAAACCAAACTACTTCTGATATTTTTGCAATCGACAACAAAAGATAAAATCAAACATTGCTAATGTTCGAGATACAGAGGTCCAATTTTTTTTTTCGAGTTACGGAGGGAAAATAAATACCAAAATGGCTTGTGAGGATTGACTAATTATTTCGAACATATAGTGGGTTGAAATTTCGAATAATGGAGGTTTTGGGGCTTGAAGGGAAGGGAACAAAACTTTTTTTCGAGTTGTAGAGGTTTCCGAAGTTATCGAGGTTCGACTTAAAGAGGTTCTACTGCATTCTGACAATGGAGAGACACTTCAATCCATGCTTGTGGCGGAGACCTTCGCACAAAAGTGCAATAAATGCAAATTGTGATAAAGAGATGGATAATCGCACGTAGTGATAGATAAATATCGCTTTCCATTGTTAGTGAGATCGCATTCATTTACTGCAAGGTTCAGAAGTCGTGGTTAAGTGGGTGTGGAGGTAGACTTGAAGTTCTTCGATTCGTCTCCCATATACATTCCAATCACAGCGGCTGTGATAAGCTATTTTTTTTCCTTCAAAATCCTGAATATGTAAAACAATACACCCATAAAAATAAATTAATTATACAATTTTTGGTAAAAAGGTAGCTGATGTATTTTACTAAGGATTCATTAATTGCTATTATTATATTAATCATTATTATCCGATAATTAATTTTGAATCATATTATAAGAAAATTACTTTTGCATCTTACTGAAATTAATTTTTGATCATAGTACAAAAGAATTATTTTTGGCTTACGCTGCATAAAAATTAATTTTGGACCGCGCTGCATAAAAATTATTTTTGGATTACACTGCAAAAAAATTAATTTTGGACCACACTGCATAAAAATTATTTTTGGATCATAATGCATAAAATTATTTTCTGATCCTACTGCATAAAAACTACTTTTATTACACTGCATAAAGTTGGATCATACTACATAAAAAATATTTTTTGATGATACCGCAAAAAAAAATTACTTTTAGATCATACGGAATAAAATTAATTTTGGCGCACACTACATAAAATTATTTTTTGATCATACTGCAAAAAAGTTACTTTGGGATCATACTGAATAAAATTATTTTTTGCTCATTCTGCATAAATAATATCTTTAGATAATACCACATAAAATTATTTTTTGATCAAACTGCATAAAAATTACTTTTGGAACATACGGAATAAAATTAATTTTGCACCACACTACATAAAATTATTATTTGATCATAGCACATAAAATTACTATTTCATCATATTGCACAAGAATTACTTTTAGATGGCCCTGCATAAATTACTTTTGTGCCATACTACATAAAAATTACTTTTTGATCATATTGTGCAAGAATTAATTTTGGAACTCACTGCATAAAAATAACTTTTGGATTAGCCTGCATAAAGTTGGATCACGTTGTATAAAAATACTTTTACATCATACTGCATTAAATTACTATTTTATCAGAACTATATACTATTTTTTCAGGAATGTCAGATTTATTTTGTGCATTGCTTTCAAAAATTTGACAACTTTGCAGTTAAGAAACTTCTATTGATGTCAAGTAAAAATACAATTTTATTTAATAATCTACGTGAATATTTTCACTGTTACATTTTCCCTTTATCAAAAGAAATATTAGATTGTGAGGTCTTTACTTAAAAGTAGATAGTTTTTATTGGATAAAATTTGTATTAGTGTGTAATATAAATATATATTCATGTTTGTGAAAATTGCAACACCATGAAGGAATCGTCATAATTGAATGAAATTTAATACACAATTGAGTGGTAGTGGTACAAATAAATGATTAAATGTTCAAAGCAAACAAACAATAACAAGAGATCGGAATCAGTATTTTGTGTAGCCACCACGCGCCGCAATAAGTGCTGCTACACGGCGTGGAATGGAGTCAAACAAATTTTGAATGTCTGCCTGAGGAAGAGCATTCCATATTGTTTGTATGCGCACCCAAAGTTCGTCTGCAGAAGCAACAGCACGAGGATCACGAGCGAGACGCCGACCCACGAAATCCCACACATGTTCAATAGGCGACATATCCGGGGAATACGCAGACCAAGGAAGAAGCTGTACCTGCCGCGTTGCAAAGAAGGATTGAACAGTCCTAGCGATATGAGGGTGGGCATTGTCCTGTTTTAATACAGCGCCTGGCAAGCTTTGAAGGAAGGGAACAGCTTGGGGCTGCAGAACTTCACTGATGTACCGGTTGCTGTTCAGATTGCCCACAATTCTTAGCAATTGAGATCGTCCATGATATGCTATGGCACCCCAGACCATAACTCCGGATGTTCGTCCACTGTGGCGTTCGATAATGCACTCCGGAAGGTGGCGTTCACAGGCATAGCGTCTGACACGAATGTGGCCATCATGGTACCACAAATTAAAGCGGGATTCGTCAGAAAACACGACATGCTGCCAATCAGCACGCCAGTCTCTATGCTGAGCGGCCCATTGTAGCCGCAGGCGGCGATGGTTTAGCGTGAGAGGGATCCTGCATAAAGGAGTCCTTGCGCGCAGTCCACGCTGCAGCAGACGTCTACGAATTGATGAAGCACACAATGAAACACCTGTAGCTATTGACCACTGTGCTGCCAATTGTCTAGAGGAAGCTGTACGATCAGTCAGCGCCATGCAGGCCAGGTGTCTATGCGCTGCTCAGCATACTCATGCGCTACGGATTTGAAATTCTAATCATTTGCATAGCATGCTCTAATTTGCATTTCCTGAAAATTTCAGCTCACTCGCGTAAGTCCTTCATGGTGTTGCAGTTTTCACAAACATGAGTTTATATACACTTATATTGTCATTTTTATAGACTACGCAGTATTATGCATTTAAAATTTTTATATTTGTTTTCTATATTGAATTTTATCTATAACAAATTATTTCTAGATGTTTTTTTAAGTTGTTGCATTATTTATTGACATTTTAAAAGAAAATTACTTTTGAACTTCATGCATAAAATTTGTTTTTGGATTACCCTGCATAAAGTTGGTTCATATTATATAAAAATTACTTTTGCATTACACTGCATAAAGCAAATGCGCTTGTTCCTCTTTTTAGGTTTGGTCCCAAATGAAGGCTCCTTGCCTCCCAAGAGACTCGATCCTTCGGATACCCGCAAACCGCCACTCTACAAATTCTTGCTGGCCGGCCCTATGTGCAGATACGCAGAAGATCTTGTCACCAGCATGAAAGTTCTATCCACTCACGATGAAGTACGAACGAGATTCGGACAGCAGGTAAGTGTGATTACTAATTTTGTTTTGTACAATTTTCACCGTGCTTGGAAAAATAAATAAACGAAAAGGGTTATTCTCTGAAAAGCCAAAAATAAAATTTTATATCTTATGTTGTTAATAACACCCTATTCCATTAAAAAAAAACTTAAACTACTGTGCCAAAAAATAAGACCAATTTTTTTTTTTCAAAAACTCTTCCTTTTTTCTTCCAAATTTATTTCATCGCCTTCAAAGCAATCCCCTCCGGACACAATGCACTTATGCCACCTTTTTTCCAATCCTCAATGCATGCTGAAAAAGTCATTGGCAGGGATGGCCTTCAAAGCGAGCGGTGAAAAACGGTGTCCTCGGAGTGGTCTTTTGAGTTTAGGGAATAGTCAGAAGTCGCACGGTGTGAATACGGAGGTTGTGGAACGTATGAGCTGGCGCATTCAGTGCCTTCGGTATCAATCGAGATTTGACGTGTTTGAGACCCACAACGGAAGAGACCGATCCTTTTGAAATTTCAACATCATCAGCAAAGTCTCTAATTGTAAATCGACGGTTTGCAAGCACCAACTCTTTAATTTTGGGGGCGTGAGTTTCGTCGGTTGAGGGTGATGGGCTCTTCGTCTTCAACGCGTTCTCTACCTTCTTTGAGCTGTATATACCCCTTGTAAACATTTCTTTCCGATATAGGAATGCTCACCGAATGCTTTCTGCAACATTCTATACGTTTCCGCAAACAAAATTTAGTGCAAGTTCTTTGCTCAATTACTAGAAACATTTCAAAAATCGCCGGAATCAGTTTTAGCGTCTCACAAAATCAAGCGTAACTCGAACACTAATGAATATTTTAACGTGAAATTTCCCACAGATGCCAAGGACAGTGCCAGCAACTTAAAAAAGAAAAAAAGTTGAAATTCCATTATCCCCGGGAATTTTAAATTGGAAATTGGTCTTACGTTTTGAACACAGTGGTATATACAGTGATCGGAAAGCAATAAAAATATACAAATTAACTAGATGTGGATGGTATTTGGTTTGTCGTTCTACGGTCATCTTGTGCACACCAGGGCTAAACAGACCGGACGCTAGATTTTAAAGTGGATTCCGAACCACTCACAAACATCCATACCATAACCAGGTTAACTAGATGTGAGTCTCAAAGAAAAAATTTTTTTTTCAATAACGAAACATTTTATCGTGAGAATAGCAACATTTTCTCCCAAGAGATGGAATTTTAATTGTGCGTGTAAGTTGCAAATAGAGCTGCACAATTCTCATTTTCCTCGTGTAATAACCATCGATCAACCAATTATATTGTAGCATTTCGTTCCCAGGAGAGAGGAATGTATATTCTTTAACAAGGACATAATAACAACTATCACCCAAATCTGACAGCAGATAAGCAGTGTTGTGGATGTTCATATTACATGCAATTAGAGTTTTGCACTAATAAGAACAATCTGTAACTCAAATTGGATAGCAAATAATCAGTGTCATGGATAATGAGACCTGATGAATAATGATTACCTGTTCACAGGTCGAAACAATTACAGATGGAATATCGACAACGCCATGAGTTGTTGCATTGTGATGGGTGATAAACCATGGGTTGAGGTAGTGTCGACTCTAAAGAGAAGTGAGGAAGGAAAGTGACTCCCCACCCTTCTTGACGGATTTTCTTAAAGGGAGGTTTTTGAAGAAGAAAGAAGAGAGTTCTGTGACATGTCGGCAAGAAGTGTTGTTTTTCTTTTTTTCTGACAGTGATTGAACATGCCGGAGTTCCGTCTGTTTACAAAGAGAGCCCCTTATGGTTTCGTGTATCACGCCGTGTGATAATTAAGGTTTGCTGCAGACTGGTCGATTACACTCGTCGTAGACTCGAGAACTCTGAAAATCTTCGTTCTTGGAGTGAACTGCACTTGTGAATCAAATTTAATTCATTATTTTTCATTTTTATTTCTTTTGATATAATAATAATTGATAATAACTCATTGTTCTGCATATATATACATACAGAAAATCCAGTATACAGTATACAGTATACAGTATATATATATATATACAGAAAATCCGCCAAGAAGGCTGGGGAGGAGGTCAGCTTCCCTCACTTCTCATTGAAGTCGACACCACCTCAAAAGTAGTACCTTGAAGTAAAAATTTTCTCAGCCCATGGCCTATCACTAATAACGATGCAATAACTCATGGTGTAATTCATATTCTGATAATTAATTTATACAGACATATATATATATATAATGATGGTAAATAAAAAATTAAAGTTTTCCCTTGAAACTGAAAGTGGCCCTCTTCTGGAAGCCGTTTTAGCTATAGTATAAGCCGAGATATTACAATATATACAAATTAAATACAAGAAATACTTCGATTTGATGCTAATTTCAATTATCTAAAGTTATTTTTTTATACATTTTAATGCATTTTATTAATTTTTTGTTTTTTAAACTAATTCGAAATGTAGCTCTCAAATTTTATGTGTTCTTCTCGTATAGCCTAATCCAATGTAGGATGTCACAATGTTGTAGCGCCATCTAGGGCAATATGTCGCATATATTTTTTATTTCTGTTAAATAAGATTTTTGTGTACAAAAACATGAAAATATTTTTTAATTTAAAAACTTCACTGTCCATAAAAAAAACTTAAAAGCAACAGTGACACGGTTTAAAAGACATTGTCACTGAAAAACTTGTATTTTATTGAAAAAGGTACTACTTCTCTACATTTAAAAGATTAATCAAAATTTCAATTGTCTTACAGGTGGATTTCAGCAAATTAAAAGTTTACTACTTGACACAAATGCAAAGTCCTTTCATGGTTCCTTTGGAAAAAGAAATAAAAATTGCTCTGAAGAAGGTACGTATATAAATTTAAATTTGAATTTTGCTTATTTGTATATTACTAGAATGTTTTGTAAATTATTTAAATAAGCCATTTGGCGTGATTTCCATTGCGATTTTGTTAATAATAGATCTAAGAATCTTACAGTGGATTAATGAATATGTTATTTTTGTATTATTTTTGTGTGTTTTTCCATTTAGTTATTTTAAAACGTGTAAAAGGCCGATAATTTGATAATGTTAAATAATAACTAGAATAATATTTTAAATGTGAAGTAACACAATTAAGAATAATGTTGCATAAGTGTGTAAGTTGCGTAACTAGAATAATGTCACATATGTGGGTAAGTAGCGTAACTAGAATAATGTTTACATATGTGGGTAACTAGAATTATGTTACATATGTGTGTAAGTAGCATAATTAGAATAACGTTTTAAATAAAGTAACATAAGTACAATAATGTTACATACGTGGGTAAACAACGTAACTAGAGTAATTTTGCATAAGTGTGTAAGTTGCGTTTTTATAATAATGTTATATATGTGTGTAAGTGGCATAATTAGAATAATTGCATATGTGTGTAAGTAGCATAATTAGAATAACTGCATATGTGTGTAAGTAGCGTAACTAAAATAATGTTATATATGTGGGTAAGTAGCATAACTAGAATAATGTTTTAAATAAAGTAACATAACTAAAATAAGGTCACACGAGTGTGTAAGTAGCATAATTAGAATAATGTTACATATGTGTGTAAGTAGCATAATTAGAATAATGTCACATATGTGTGTAAGTGGCATAACTAGAATAATTTTACATATGTATGTAAGTAACATAACTAGAATAACGTTATGCGTGTAAATAACGTAACTAGAATAACGTTATGTATGAAAGTAACATAACTAGAATAATGTTATATATGGGACAATATGACCATCCATATTATGAAAATGCATTATCTGAGTGTTCAGTGATTTCTTTTCATTTTAGGCTGTGACCCACTTCAAGAAGCATTATAATGTACCCTGCAAAGAACTAAAAATGTCTTCTCTATATGATGCAGGGCGATGCGTTGTGAACAGATTTCTCGTTTTAGTAGAAGATGTCAATGACACCCTCACGTGCGGCAGAGGTTTGCCTTTTAGTGAAAAATTAGATTTTCTTAAATTCCTATTTGGGAAATCAACTTTATCGTTTATGACCCTTTTGGTAATGAACATAGCTCGATTTCCCATATGGTGCAGGAAAGACCAAAACACTTACTTCGAAAAGATAGAGGATCAGTGGATAAAGGAATTCGACAGTCTTCTGGATGAGGACACTGTCCTTTTGATGCCCACTTTACCATTTCCTGCGCCTTACCACTGTGGCATGATCCCCAAGTTGACAGTCATTTGCTATACTGGAATATTCAACGTCCTTGGATTACCAGTGACGCAGTGTCCTTTGGGATTCAATAAAGAAGGACTACCCTATGGTATCCAGATTGTTGGTGGTAAGAACAACGATCCTCTCACCATCGCCTGTGCTGTGGAGTTGGAGAAAGCATTTGGTGGTTGGAAATCACCCAGTAGAAAATAGATTTGTAACTCGAATGAGATGATTTATCAAATAAAATTATTTAAAGCATGAGATTTTCTTTTTTTTTTCTTTTACTTTATCATCTGATTTCATTTTGATTTTTTTTTTCATTGTCAAGATTAACATAGGAATTGTAAATATTTTGTTTTGCATTAGTATTTAATGTATGGATTTATAATTTTTTGTTTGATTTTTTAAGTGATTTTTCTTTTAAATAAAAATTATTTTGATAAATGTGTTATGCTTACTTTGGCCTGTGAATTTACTTCTAAGAAAATAAATAGTATTGAAAAAAATCAACTTGGAAAGAGGTACTGAATAAGGCTCGATTGCCCATATGGCGTAGGAAAGACCACCATATGGACAATGGTGGTCTATCCAATCTATCCATATGGGTCAATTCCTCTATCTTTTAGAGAATACTTACTTCCAAAATATAGAGGATCAGTAGACAAAGGAATTTGACAGTCTTCTGGATGAGGACACTATCCTTATGATCCCACTTTACCATTTTGATACACACTTTACCATTTTCTGAGCCTTATCACTGTGGCATGTTCCCCAAGTTGACAGTCATTTGCTATACTGGAATATTCAACGTCCTTGGATTACCAGTGACGCAGTGTCCTTTGGGATTCAATAAAGAAGGACTACCCTATGGTATCCAGATTGTTGGTGGTAAGAACAGCGATCCTCTCACCATCGCCTGTGCTGTTGAGTTGGAGAAAGCATTTGGTGGTTGGAAATCACCGAGTAGAAAATAGACTTTGCAACTCAAATGAAATAACTTATCAAATGAAATTATTTAAAGCATGAGATTTTCTTCCTTTTTTTTTTTTTTTTTTTTTTTTTTTTTTTTTTTTATCTCATTTCATTTTGATTTTTTTTTTTCATTGTCAAGATTAAGATAAAAATTGTAAATATTTTTATCATGCATTAGTTTTAATGTATGGATTTATAATTTTTAGTTGAATTTTTAAGTGATTTTTTTTCTTTTAAATAAAAATTTTTTTTTATAAATGTGTTGTGCTTACTTGTCTTTTGAATTTACTTCTGCTGGACTGCATGTTTCAATATTGCTTATAAAAAAATCAGCATAAAATGCGGTATTGTGGATGAGTTCAACAGACATAAAGTTGTTTTTTGTTAAAGGTGAATTAAAAATATCTTTAAGAAAAATTATCCAAATTTAGGACAAATAAAAACAAAAAAATCATAATTAACTGAGAACCTTTTATTATCTCTGTCAATTCAAAGTCTGGAAGATTAAAAATGATTCATTTAATTTAACAAATCTTAGATTTTCTTAAATAGTCCTTTAAGCTCTCTATGCCTTACTGACCCTAATGGTGGTAATAGAAACAAACAGAGAACATTTGACCCAGATTGCTTCTCAGTTTTCAGTTGCACATGAGAAAACAAAAAAAGATGTTGAAATAATGCCTGACACATGTGTGATATTTATTCTGCGCTTTCTCAAAAACTGCAACTGCAACTTTTTTTTATGTTTCTTTCTATTCCTTTAACACTGCAAGAAGGACGACTTTTTGCATTCCTTATTTATTTCGATGAAAAAAAACCGTATTGTAACAATGGTTAAACATGAATTGTTTCCACCTGTAATCGTGTTTCTCCTACGCACTGCAAGAGCGCCCCTTGCAGCGTCCCGGTGAAAAGTTCAGTTGGCATCGAAACTCCCGCCCGAGAGGACGTAAGGCGCTCCTGGCGCAAAATAACAATCTCTCATCCCGAAAGCTAGAAGTGGAATCCTTCCACACATCTTTTAGTGTGCATCGTTGAATATGCTACATGTGTGTTAAATAATTTTTATAGTTCATAGTGGTATTAATGTCGTACTTGTGTGCGTGTAAACAATAAATGTGTTATTGTACTTGGGACTAGTTTTGACCACACCTAAACCTGCAAGCGACGGCATCTACTACATTATCCATTTCAGCTCTTTTGGTGTTACTATTCCAGAGAAGTGGTTAGGAGTGCCTTAAACTAAGTCTTCTTCTTCTTCGTTGGCTCAACAGCCCCATGGTGGGCTAAGCGTGTCTGGCTACAGGCAGATTTCGAGCCAGCAAATGTTTTCTTTTTACGAGGTAGCGTTATTAGCCCAATTCTCTACAGTTATATTTGAACGGGACCTATGTTTTAAAGTGGATTCCTAACCACTGCAAAACATCCATGTCAATGCCGATCCTGGAACCCGAAACCTGTGGCACAGAGCGCCACAGTTATACTGAATCGAAATGTAGCCTCTTCGTTTCTGAAAAGAGTGATTTCTATAGATGCCACTCATAGATTCAAACCTTGCCCTTCCTTCAAGCTTGTTATGCATGTGAACATTGGGTTACGAATCGGGCACTAAGGGATATTAATTAAATCTGCACCAACAGAATTTTAAGGTTCCTTGAAGAAATTAATAATTTTATCTACGAATTCATGTCATCGATGTTTTTCTTGTGGCGAATGTAAGTCCCGATATTCAAAAAGAACAACAGCAAACGGATGTCTATGTTATCCATGTTTCCTGTAATTTTAAATACATTTAATGAGTGTTAATACTAGTAATTTATCCTTACATCAGATTAGTTTGAGATTTATTATAAGTACACAGACCATTGTATATAATACCATTCATTACAAAGAAATTTAAACTTAACTAAGTGGAATTTTGTATTATTAATATCTTTTTATTTAGAATGCTTTTGTTCATGAATACGAAAACCTTCACGATATATGGTATACGTCCATATACGAAGTAAGAGTTAACTATTTAACAGTAGTATTTTTAGATTTTGAATGTATTTAAAAATAAAGTATAATGAAATAGCAAACAGAGCATTACACTTACTATTACATTCGTTACTGCACATTCATTTTTAGAATCTTTGTTGTCGAATTTTCCTTTGTAAAAGGAAAATTTGGCGAAATATTTTAATGCGCGTTATTGTTGGCAAATTGGTTCTAATATTTTATTCATGCAAATTTTTATAACCTTTTGTTTACATCAGAGTCTGACGTCATATGCCGAAAACATATGATTGGTTGTGACTTCGAGCACGGATGTATAAAGCCCATGAGGTGTGTGGGATTTATTGAAAAAAAATGAAAAGGAGAGAGTGAGAATTGGCTGGCGAAATGATTTTTTTTAATCATATTTAAGTTAAAGGCCAAAATATGGTTTTTCATGTTTTACCTCTTATACCCATTTTATTATATATATATATATATATATATATATATATAATAAAATGTGTATAATAAAAATATATATATATATATATATAATAAAATGTGTATAATAAAAATCGAATATAATAATTTATAATGTGTACAGTAAAAATCAAATATAATATTATATGTATAATAAAAATCTACTTTCTTAAGTTAATTTAATGTAGAGATCTTGATTCTTCTATACTATATATACCACGGCATTCTGCAAAATTTTCCTACATTTGTTACTAGTTTACTAGTAAGTATCAGAATTGGTAACTAGAGTTTCCTACTAGAATTTCCTAAGTAGTTTTCCTATTAGAGTTGGTAAGTAAAGTAATCTTAAGTATCGAAAGATTACTTTTAGGGTGATTGAGTAATGATATCGATGTGAGGTTTTTTTTTTTTTTTTTATGCAGCTGGCAATATAGAGACAGTTAATCTTTATGCCATAAGCAAAGACTGCACCACTGTTACTCATTTAGCACCACTCAGGGGCACGTGTAGGTTGAAGACATGCCACGGACGCGAGTAACACTACCTCCACAACTCTCTAGACCAGGACCTACGGTTTAAAGTGGATTCCGAACCACTACAAACATTCATGGCATCGATATTCCAGAGCGCTAGCCACTCGACCCATCAGGCCCCTTTTATATGATATATTAGTTTTTATATCTGAATGCTTATAAATACGACAACATGGATATTTGTAGTGGTTCGGAATCCACTTTAAACCGTAGGGCCGGTATAATATGACTGTTCTGAGTAAGGATGACAATCCTAAACAATAAAAAGAAAACATCTTCCGTCTAGAAATCTGCCGGTGGGCAGGCCACGGACATGACGCTGTTCCGCCGCTGATGATGAATGTTTATAGTAATTATTTATGTTTCGTAAAACAAATTTTTGGGGCCTGATGGCTGAGTGACTAGCGCTCTGGCGCCACAGGTTTCGGATCCCGGCTGTGCCATGGATGTTTGTTGTCGTTGGAATACCACCCTGTCTAATATGATTGTTGGGCGTTGGGCGGGCAGCCATATCCCGTGACATCTCCTGTCTCGAAATTTTTCAGTAGGCAGACGGTCTTAGCCCACCATAACACTTTTGCGCCAATGAAGAAGAAGAAAAAAAAAAAAAAAAGGAAAAAAAACTAATAACAAGTGAATATATACATATATATTATATATATATATATATATATACAGGTTATTATTTTACCAATAAAATAACTGCAATTTTTTATTAATCAAAATATCTAATTTTCAATACATAATAATATATTTCTATATAAAAAATATATACCTAATAATGTATTTCTCGAATTGTTTTTTTTTTTTTTTTTTTTTTTTTTTTTTTTTTTTTTTTGAGATTGAAATATTTTTATTTTATTGTTAATTCGTGAAAAACTTATAATAAAATGTTTTTCTCATTTTCATATCCAGTAATTTTTTTGTACATTTAATTTAAAATCAAGAATTTGAAAAAGCCAAAGGTCCCTCGTGAGGTACTATTCAAATTGTGTGCTTAAAATGTTTTCAAGATAAATTTCATGTGATTATTTATTTTTGATTTCTCCAAAATGGCCAAAGCTACATTTCTGTACATCATATTCTAGAAATTGCCGTTTTGTCGAAAATACTAAAATCATTATAGCATAAAAAATTACTTTCGTTTTAAAATTTAAAAAATAAGATCCATGCTTTTATACACTTGAAAATGTATTTAATGATGCATTGATGATGATTCAATAAATCTAGTTAATATAAGGAAATAAGAAAATGCATAAATTGCACTTTTTATTGCTAAAAGAAAAAGTTTTAATAAAAATAGTGAGACCATAATGATACCAACCTTCAAACTTTTAAATTAGCTTTTGTAATATTTTTACAAAATGTTGTATTCTCAGAACAATGCTCATAAAAAGATACTATCAATTCCTCAAAGAAGTCAATTTTCCTCATACGCACAAGTTTCTAAGTTTCTGTTTACATTTGAAAACGTCCAAACGCTGAAATTTTCTGCAGTTATTCAGAACAACAATTTGGTTAAAACATTCAATACTAAGAAATGAATTAAATTTTTGATTAATATTCAATCAAAAATTCAAAAAAAAAAAAAATGAATGATCATACTGGGTAAACAAACATCATTATTTATTTTTAAGGTAAGTATTTTTGAATTTAGTTTTCAATCTAAGCTTAATAATTCTTTTTTAATCCAAACATAATATTGATTTCTTTTTTATTTTAAATGTTAAGCTTTCCAGGTGCATCTAGATGAGGGAAAAAATAACATATATCAAGCTTTTATTTTGACAAAATAGTATTTTTCTAAACATATATTATTTGTTAATAATACTTATTTACGAATTCATTTAGTAAAATATTTGTAAAGGAAATTTCTGCTATATTTTTCTTAATGCTTATGTTCTCATGAATTTTTCTGAATATTTTTTTCCAGAATTTTCCATTTCTCTGATATTCCAAATCTTATTTACTTTTTATTGTACCACTATAAATTATTTCTTATTATTCATTAACTACCATAACGTTTAGGGCAATTTAAAATATTTAAAATAAATATGATATAAAACAATATAATTTAATACAACGGACATTAGTAAAGATAGTTTAAATTATGTAATAAAATCAATTAGATGTCCTTAAAATTAAAATTTGAGTAATTTTCAAAATGAAAGAGAAATTTATATGATTGGAATCGTGAACGAAATTTTCAAAATGAAAGAGAAATTGTTTCAAATTTGTAAACTAGTATTCATAATTTGTAAATTCAAAAAGTATTCTAGTATAATTATGAATTCTTAACAGTTAAATTTACAAATAATGTATTCAAAAAGTATTCATAATTTGTAAATTTAGCTATTAAGAATTGATAATTATTCTCATTAAAAGAACATTTTTTTATATTTTTAGTATAATTTTCTAATACATTAATAGGAAAATAAAAGATACTGAATGTAAATGCAGCTAATTGGAAAAAAATTTCACTTGCGAGTTCAGTTCTAATACTTTTGTCATAATTAGAAGTTCTAAAAGTACTAAAAGTAAATATAATATATAAGAAAAATTAATAATTAATTTTTTTTCCAAATTATTTACTTCCATATTTAAATTTTTTTTTAAAATGCGTGTATTAAATTGAATTTGTTATTAAAAAATTATATCATAATTTATATAATATAAGAAACATATGTATAACTATGGATGTCCTTACTACAAATTGATTTATTGACGTTTATGGGCATTTTATAGAAAACAATTTTACACTAACCATAATAAAGCGAGTTTATATTTATTAATTTGAAATAAAAAAAAATTCTATGAAGATAATTAATGTTTATCACACAAACAAAACATAAAGGTAAAACATCTTATTTTAAAATATAATGCATAATATGTAGCACAAAATAAAATAATAAATATAGTTATTAAAATTTTACATAAACAATATCTATAAGAGTATTAAATGTATCATAATTGGGGTAAAATTTAAAAAGTTTTCAAGATATGTTAGAACATGTGAAAATAAAATATAATTAAGTGCAATATGTGAAAATAAAAATGTAAATATAACATTTATAAAAAATCTTAGCTATTATCAATAAAAAATTAAATTAATTAATTAAAAAAAAATTTAATTTTAATTGTTTAAATTTAAATCATTTTATTTATAATCTATTGATTGAAAATAAAATTTTATTTTGTAATTCGTACATTTTTTTCAATGCCATTTATTTATCCTTCTTACAATTTTTTTTCTTCTTAAAAACTAGCCTAAAGTGTGCAAAAAATGACCGTAGAGAGACAAACCATAACAAACCAATCAGAAATTCTCCTGAAATACTTAGAATCTGCAATTTATCCTCATGCTTCTGCTATTAAATGTATTCCAATATCGTTTTGTGTTGTTTTTATTTTACCTTAACAGGAAATATATAAGGAAATTTATATAAAAAAAAACACATAAAACATAAACATAAACATATTCAACCATGTAAATACCTTTATAAAAATCTTAATTTATAAATTAAAGAAAAAAAATTGAAGGTTATAATAAAAGGAAAAATTGTGGCTTAAGTCAGTATCAATTGGAAATAAAAATGCATTAAAATTAATAAAAAGAAAATATATGGTTTTATACATGTGTACATATGATTGGTAAATATGATTTATAAATTATGGTTTTTATGTTTGAACAATTAATTAATTAAATACTTAAACATTGTTATTACAAAAGGGGGGAAAGGGTTTTAAGAGATGGGTCTAGTTTATACAATAAACATTCACTTTATATTTAGTTCCTTAAAGACAAACATCCAAAGAGTTAATAGCAAAATAATGGAGAAGTTGCAACATTCACCCACACACAAGAATCGAAACATTTTCAGCTCTGGAGTCGGATTATATATGCGACTCCCGACTCCTGTTTTCCATAATTTTTATGTACTATGAGTTTTCCTTAAAGGTTTAGAACAATTTTTAAAAGATATTCCGCCTCCACCCACCCACATACACGCATATATATGTACATGAATATATATATATGTGTGTGTGTGTGTGTGTGTGTGTGTGTGTGTGTGTGTGTGTGTGTGTGTGTGTGTGTGTGGTGTGTGTGTGGTGTGTGTGTGGTGTGTGTGAGTGTGTGTGTGTGTGTGTGTGTGTGTGTGTGTGTGTGTATAGTAATTGTACTTAGTTGTAAGACATTCTGGTACTCTAAGTTTGCTTTAAAAAATGCACACATCCTATTAGAAATGACAGTACCAAATTAACAGATACCGAAGTATTATACATTAGATTAAGACAAACAAAAAACATTTTTTACATTTTATGTACAAAAAAAATTATTTGAAATACATTAGATCTTATTTTATCTTAATAGTTGAATATCTTCTATAATATCTTCTTTAATTGTGGATCCAAAATATTTATCCCTTTTGATGTTCTTTTTTATAAACCTCGATGCTTAGAAAAGTCCCTCAACCCTTACTTGGTATGTTGCTAAAGCAATAACTGTCTTTACTACTGGTTGTATTATAGAAGGATACAATTGAGTTGTCTCCTTAATATATAATTTTAACATTAATTACCAGAATTTAGTAAAACTGAAAATTATTTTTATAAAAGAGTTGGGAGTCGGATTTTTAAATATGACTCCAACCCCCGACTCCATCCCATATGCTTGACCCCATACTCCGATTCCCCGCCTCTCTAATACAGAGCCAATCTTGACGACAACGGCGGAAATCTAGTCATGATGATGTTGTCCTGCTGTATGTGTTACGTGATTTACGAAAGAAGCTGTTACAATTATGCATAAAATACAAAAGAAGAAAATAAAATGTCGCATGAAATCTGATTGTAAGTAATTACTCAGCACGATCCCAGGAAAATACATACTATATTTCAAGCAGCAAGCATAAAATGAGGAAGGTTTTTTATCAAAAGGATGATTTCTTAATATCTTTCAAATCACAATTGTTTCGCATGTAACCAATGATAAAGTTTCGTATAGATAAATAACCCTATTGTTTCTCATATAACGAATGATAAAGTATCGCATAGAAAAAAAACACAATTATCTCTCATATAACTAATGATAAAGTATGTTATAGATAAATAACACAATTGTTTCTCATTTAACTTGTTAACTTGTAGCTTGTTAACTTTAAACTTGTTAACTTGTTGTTTAACTAGTTAACGTGTTTATATTAACTTAACGCAATTGTTTTTCATTTTAATGTCGTGTAGATAAACAAAATTGTTTCTCATACAACCAATGATAAAGTATCGTGTAGAATAGTAACACAATTGTTTCGCATATAACCAACGATGAAGTATCATACGAGCAAATAACACAATTGTTTCTCATATAATCAATGATAAAGTATCATATAGAAAAATAACACAATTGTTTCGCTTGTAACCAATGATAAAGTATCGTATATATAAATAACACAATTGTTTCCCTTACCAATGTTAAAGTACCCTTTTGATAAATAACAAAAATATTTCTTATATAAAGTCTTATAAGTAACACAATTGTTTCGCATATAACCAATTATAAAGTATCGTATAGAAAAATAATAATACTAATGTTTCGCATGTAACCGATGATAAAGTATCATATAGAAAAATAGCAATAATAATGTTTCGCCTGCAACCAATGATAAAATATCGCATAGGAAAATAACATAATTAGTTTACATATTACCAAGGATAAAGTATCATATAAAAAGATAACATAATTTTTTCTCATATAACCTATGATAAAGAATCTGTAGGTAAATAATACAATTGTTTCAAATGTAACCAATATGTGTATGTGTATATCTTAAAACCATGCAATCAATACGTGTTTGTGTATATTGTAGATAATGTTACATTCCAGTATCCATTTTAGAAGATGATACTTTTTTACAGAGACGAAACTGCTCTATCAAAAATCAATCGCAAAATTATTCAATAGATTGTGTAGATCATAGTCTGAAATTCAAGATTTTTGTTTTTAATTGGAACAAATTAGTTGATGAAGCAACGATTTAAAATTTTATTTATTTACTTAGATGCTTAACATTTATTCCGTTTTAATTTCGCACTGAAAATATGGATGTTTATAAATAAGCTATTTCAGGAATATGGAATTTTAGGAGCTTTAATTTCTAAATTGCTAATCAGGTATAAAAAAATTATAGTTTTATAAAACAGATAATTTGTGGTATCTTTTTCCCTTTTTTTTGCTTTTGATTCGCAGAAAGATTAATGGATTTTAAAGAAAATTAGACATTTCATTGTTAAACTTTTAAACTGCAATCACATATTTCATTAACTTTTATTATTTTACATGTGTTACCATTGAAATAATTTTTACTGTTTTTTACTCATCATGTTTCATTTTCAACTCGTTGACCCATTTATAAAATATATTCTGTATAATATTATATATTCTATATAATATTATATATACTATTATAAAGTATATTCTATTGTTAACATAAAAATTAGAAGCGAATTTCATATTAGAAGCGAAAAAAACAAAAATCACATTTAAAATTATTGCAAACCAATTAATTTTAATATTTAATTAAATGCATAACTTCTCATTTATTTCGATTATATCAATATCCTTATTGACTAAATTTTTAACGCCTTTTTTTTTCTTTCTTATTTTGGGCTGATTTTGCTAAACATAGCAGATTTATATTACTGGTATGCAAAAATTACGTATGGAATTTAAGCCAAATTTAATTCTCAAAAGTAATAATAATGAGTTTTGTATTAAATAACCTACTTGTCTATGATTTATCTTTAAAAATATATAATTTTCGTGAATTTGCAATTAAGTCTTTCAAAACTTCTGTATAGATTTGATGGAAATAACTCCCTTGTCATGAAGATCCTTTTATACAAGGCATCACAGGTTGTCTCTGCTGTACTTCGCTTCATTGTTCATTATGTATTGGCTCTACGGTATTGTGGTAAGGGAAAGCACGTGTCTGCAGTAAATAATCCACTACTGTTAAAATCAGCAACTCAGTTAGTTCAAGAAATAAGGGAAGGCAAGGTGAGAATCTTGTTCATATCAATTATGTAATATTGTTACTCCATTCTATAACTTCTCTAATTTGTATTGCATTCTATAAATTGTTTTACTACTTTTCTACTACATGTTTTGCAAATTTATGTAGGTTCGATGCTGTAAAATATTAGTGGTCACTAGAAGGATTTTAAAAGAAGAACTGTTCGTTCAGCATCACCATTATTGAAAATAATTTTCAATATTTACAAACCATAACATTTTCTTTCTCATAAGATGACAAAATGATGAATGATGAACGATGGACAACATGATGAATGATGAATGATGAACAACATGAATGGTGGTTATCATGACAACATCATTCGACTCTCAAAAGACTGTCCACCTGTATACTCTGACCACCTGTATACACCTCATAGTCCTCTCCCACAATTTTGCCCAAGTTCCTCAAAGTCCGGAGGAAACACTTTCAAAGTTCTGCTGCAGTTCTCTCAAAGTTCTGCCGAACTACTTTTAAAATTTTGCTCAAAGTTCAGAATTCTAAAAGATCAACTATCCTAATCGACTGCGAACTGGACGTGATATTCCTGAACGTGAAGAGTTCTTAACAACTTTTAACGTTAACTAACTTTAAAAGTAACTTAACTTTAACCTAACTACTTTTTGCGTTATTCAACAAAAGAATATTTTCAAATGTATATATATATATTCATGAGAATATAACAGAACTCTTTTTATTGGTTATAAGACGACATTGAAAATTATTATTATACACTCATGTCCATAAATTAAGGATAATGAAGTTCACGCAAAGAAAGAGACAGAAGCAAAACAAATTTGACTTATTTGTAAAGTCTATTTATTAAACAAAAGGTAAAGAGCAAAAAAGATGCTATATGCTTGATATAACTAATAAAAATTGCGATTTTTACTCTCTGGAGCAAATATCAAAAAAGAACCTATTTACAAAAAACAGTATAACGGTTAGTAGGATGGTTAATATGGAGTATGTCTCCCAGACGATGCAATACAGGCCTTACAACGCCTAGGCATGCTGAGTATCAAATTATCAATCTGATCTTGGGGAATATTACACCACTCATCAAGCAATGCCCTCCGAAGTTCCGGTTGACAGGTGGGAGGGGGTTGACGGGCTGCAATTCGTCGGCCAAGCATATCCCACACATGCTTGGTCGTACCGGTAGCTGAAGAGAGCTGACGAGACAGGTCTGATGCTGTGCTCCGTCTGTTGCTTTTGGCAGTAACTGCTAAATACCACTCCTCATTCGGCATTGTAACTCGGGGGTGACCTGTGCTGTAACATCTACTCACATTACCATCATCTTGGAATCGTTGCCAAAGCCTGGAGATGACACTCTGGGCGATTCCAAGTTCCTCGGATACTTCCAGCTGGGTACGTCCACATTCCACTACCACGTAAAAAATCCTCCAAATGCTTCCTTTGTGCCATAACTATGCGGTTATTGCACTGAAAGGCTTTTAAAGCGCTTGTGAACAATTTTACTTCTTTGCCACCATTCCTTATATACCCCTCTCTTACACTCTCATCATTGTGACGTACTATCCGCGCCATTTGGTGGTTTCCTATAAGTTGCATATTCTTCTTCAAGATGTGTGTGATAATTCTACAGGTAAAATTTTTATTTTAGAGTTCAATTTCTGTGTGATTCTGAATTATCCTTAATTTATGGACATGAGTGTAGATAATCCCTGATAAGATTTCTGTATATCGCTTCTAAAATTCAATGAAAATTCCTGAAATGGATTCAAATAGATGACACAGTTGCTCCTAAATAAAACTTTAAAATATCAATTTCTAATTTTTAACTACAGAAATCAAGAGGAAACCACAAAAGCAATCCGCTGTCGGTTTCCATTGCAGTCCCTGCTTTTAGAAAATTTCTTTGGGAATAAAATCTCTTCCGAAAATCTCGATGGGATTTTTGCAACGTGTAAAAAAATTTTTATATCGACAGTCAGACTACTTGTTGGAAGATTTCTAACTTTAGTTCAAAAACTTGGGTGTTACTCCAAAATTCAGCATCGAAGGCAATATCTACCGTTTATTTCTCATCGTTGGGCTTTTCGTTCCATACATAAATTAACAAAAAAAAAATCTTTAACAAAATAAAAATCTTCAAAAATATGAGCGAATCTTGTGATTAGAAGTCGTTTACGTAATTTCCTTATTCTTTGGGTTTTTTTAGAAATATAAATAAGTTCAAGCATGTTAACAATTTTTTTCATTTCTAAAATATTTTGTCATGGGTCAAGAATTATTCCAATCCAAAAGCACTTGAATCAATGGGGTATAGTTATATTCTTGGGCAAAATATTTTATAGTAAATTTTAAGGACACTAACTAACTAACTCCCCGACACTGCAGATTATTTGCCTACTGTCAGATTCAGAGACATGAGATGTTCTTTTTATTTAACTGGGTAGCATTGTCAGATCTAAGTCCAACAGTCATATTAGACCGGGACCTACGGTTTAAAGTGGATTCCGAACCACTACAAACATCCATGAAACCGCCAGGACAGGAACTCAAAATCTGCGGCACCGAGAACCAGAGCTCTAGTTACTCGTTACTCTCTAAGTACACTTCTGTGAAAAACATTATTTCATAAAATAAAGTTTCATGAATATTTGTTAAAAATATGAAAAGAAAAATTTTTAAAGCCGGTCAGAAGCATTATAATAAAGTATAACTATCATATATCTAAACTAATGTGTTCGCTACATTTGAAGTCGAATGTGTAGATTTTTGAAGAATATCTCTGTCAAATAAACTTCATTAACGTAATTTAAGCACCACTTGGTGGCAATTTTAAATTAAATTAATTTATGAATAAAACGGAAAATTCTTGTGAATTTACCACCATACTTTCAGAAAATAATTGTTGTCGTGATTGTTGTCGATTTGTTGAATTTTTTTATTACATTTTAATCCTTTCTTCTCTCAGGTAAAGAGTGCTGATGTTGTGAAAGCTTACATCTTGCGGATAATACAAGTCGATCGCCATATTAATGCAACAGCCGAACGCTGCTTCGAAGAAGCTCTCAACAGAGCGATGGAAGTGGATTTTATGATTGCTTCCAGAAGATTTCCACCGGATCAACTCGCTACTGAAATGCCTTTGCTGGGTGTGCCTATTTCAGTTAATGTACTGATTCGTGTTAAAGGTAAAAGAGGCACCTGTAAAAAATAAATTGTTATCAATAAATTTTGTAACTTTAGAACAATTTATAAGGTTAAAAGAACGCCGTTAAAATGTTTTTGTAGATTGGCATAAGGAAAATTGTTCAACTTACATATCATATTTATTTAAATCCCTAAATTCTTTTCATTATAAAGAAATGAATAAAATTTAATTTTTTACATTTATAAGAGTCTAATTTATGACAATAAAAGGAAAAATTATATTTACAAAATGTTTCGATAACGTGATGTCAGTCAAAAACTAGTACTTTTTTGATACTTGAAATTTTATGAAGCTATGTTATGTAAAGTCCCTATACTAGACTATGAGTCTTATACCAGAGTCTATGAGAATAATTAAAAGTGAGCAAAAAAATTCTGCAATATTATCTAAAAAGATCGTTAAACTAATCGTTATAAAAAATTTTCATACGAGACCAAGTTCACAGAAAGTTAACAAAATTTTGATTTAAGATATTTTGAGTTATGAGCTCAAGAATCACATGAGAAACAACTATTAGTTAAACTCTAATAGTTACTGCTATAGTGACAAAATTTCGAAAATTCAAATGGCAGCACCTATTTTTCAATTCCTTCTATTAGCTCACACTCTCCCTATATATATCTTGCTCAAATTTTCAATCGTTCATGAAATACTTTTTATTCATCCACTCAAGTTCAAATACATTTTTTTTAACTTGCAGTGGATGACACTGGATATTAATGCAGTTTTTTCAAATATTAATTCATTCATTAAATTTAATTAATTAATTTTAGTTTCTTTTAGATTTAAGTTGCATATATCTAACTTAAAAAAATGAATTAAAATTATTTATAAAGGACTTTCTGCAATATAGTGAAAAAAAAGGAGGCATTGATTTAAATTTTTTTTTATATTACTAGTTTTATTGGAATATGATATCCGTAGTTAAAAATCATGAATAGCGTGGAAACTGTATCTGTACCAGGAAAACAGCATGCTGTAGACAGACTAAGAGGAAAAGAGAAAACAATTGTGGCGCTCACCACAGCACAGCTCTGATTCCAACTTAATAAAATTCCATTCCAAGAAGAAAAGAACAAGGTATGCAGACTTCCTGGTTAAGATTAAGACACCGTCGTGACTGACGTTGTCGCACTAGGTGAAAGGAAAGGCTCTATGAAACGAGTTCCGCGTATCTTGCTTTCTTTCACACTGAACTAACATGTCACTTACAAGAAGACAAATAAAAGAAATAGTAAAGAAATGTTACCTG
Source organism: Caerostris darwini (assembly GCA_021605075.1). Classification (NCBI taxonomy): domain Eukaryota; kingdom Metazoa; phylum Arthropoda; class Arachnida; order Araneae; family Araneidae; genus Caerostris; species Caerostris darwini. The sequence continues at coordinate 157,077 of BPLQ01014420.1, read as the reverse complement.
AATGGACAAAATGTTTCAGAAATCATGGGCCCATGTTAAGCAAACGAAACTTGATACGTTAATTTGAAGTAACATGCGATTGAACTCGGAATGGACGAACTTCCATTCCTGTCGAGACTGTTGCAGATGTCCATGAGACGACAAGCTGTTCGTCTTGCAAGTGTACGCGTGTTTTACACATTATGCAGTTGCGTAATTCCTCGCCCTGAAAGATTCTGCTCTCTGTTCTCTACATGTTTCAGTATATTTTACAACGTGTCCAGATCTGCAAGAGGGTGATAAACAGCATCAAAGAATTTCGCGAATGAATTCCTCATCGGGTAGGACGATGATAGCAGCTGGTTTTTAATCATTCTATATACGGACGAGGACCATTTCTCGTTGACAGGTAACTTAAATTCGAAGCCCGTATGTCGACAAATGCGTACGATAACCAGTGTCCGCTATCTGGAAATGTTGACTAATTACATAAATCCTAATTTGCATCCGTGAAATGCTTTATCTGACGTCATGTAATCTAAGATGGCTTTCAACCACGGTTATGTTACTTAACACAACAGTTTGTCCATAGAGTAATCTCACATTTCGATAGTCATCAAGTTCCCCCGAACACACTCTCAAGAATTTCTGACTGTGGGGATGCCTGAAATCCAAACTGTATGCATCCAATCCACAAACTGTATTTGATTTCAAAGATGCCATTAGATGTCAGGTTCAACAGATTCCTCTTGTCATGACACGTGCTCTTGTACTATCCACCATCTGTTGTAGGCAAAGTGTCCTCATATATGAAGTCCCGTAGAAAATTTGTGAAACACAATAAAATGTTTTGATTTCTATTGCTTCACTGCCCTTAATGGTTATTTTCACTATTCTTATTGATATGTCTAGGACTGGCGATTTTCGTGATACAGGTTCCTTTGCTATTTTCGGTTTTGCGTTATGGAAATCATATGCCAATAAACAAGTAGATGTTGCCATTTGGAAATTTTCGAAATTTTGTTGTAACAATAACAGTTAGAGGATAGCTGTTGTTTTTCATATTATTCTTGAGCACATATCTCGAAATACCTTAAACCACAATTTTGTTCATTTTTGTGAACGGTATGATAGTCAACGGCTCATAGATCAAGAATTTTTTTTATAATCTCCCTGTATATATAGACAGAGAGAGAGAGACAGAGAGAAGGGGGAGAAGCGTAAACGTTTTCTGACATACATACATATACAAGCATAAACATACACATATAACTACTCATCTGCCTATATCCACACAAGGATAGACATATCCACATACAAATATATTTGCATACATACATAAGTAAAATATGCACTTGTTTCTAAGCATATACAGATAGTTATGCTTACAAAAAAAATACAAACAAACGCATATATATTTAAGTACGCATATTTACTCACTATTTATATAAATAAAATCCAATCTTTGGGAAGGGTTACTTTGTTTTGGAAAAAGGTGAATTTAATTTGCAAAAAATTTATTTCATTTGTAAAAAGGCAAATTTCATTTGTTAAAAAGATTTGCTTGCTTTTGATTTGCAAAACAGTGAATTTGGATTTGCCAATCATGTATCATTATGAATGTTCATTGAAAGAAATAATTATATATTAGATAATATTTTAGGTTTTTTGAAATTCAAATTTACCTATTTCTTTATAAGAATGATAAAAAAAACTTTAAAAATATTATATGATTTTGATTTTCTATGATAAAGCAATTATAATGAAACAACTTGCAAGTATGTGACAGATCTAACATTCATTTATATCATAACAAAAAAATCTATTTTAATATATAACAATCTATTTTCATAAGTCTAAAATATGCATGTACTCTAAACATTTTAACAAAAAGAACTGCTTTGCATACATTAACCAATTTTCATAGATATGCTCCAGGTTAATTGAGATTTTATAATCTCACCATTTTCATAACCCTGTATATGTAGTTTAAATTCTTAATAAAAAAGAATGGAACAGGTAGTAATTGTAGCACATTAATTGTATAGCTTGTTTCATTATATAATTAATTTAACTTGATTTAAAAAAATTCATTCTTTTTACTGTTATTTCTATTCTAGGGTGTTTCAGCACAGGTGCTTCCAAACTTTTTGATTACGTAATAGCCAAAAAAGATGCAACGAGTGTCGCCCTATTGAAAAAGGCAGGGGCTATTGTGCTTGTGACCACCAATGCTCCAGAAATGGGGCTGAATTTCGAGACCAGGAGCAAGTTATATGGAAAATGTTGTAATCCATACGATACAAGTAAAACAAGTGGTGGTAGCAGTGGCAAGTATCTTCTCTTTCTATAAATGTCCACCTTCCTAATAAAATAAGCTAACCTTATAAAGTGTTAAATTAAGGTAAATATGCAATCAAAAAGTTATTATGTAAAAAATAGTTATTATGCATATCTGGCATAAAAATATTAGAGTTATACAACACAATGGCTTGAAGAAGGCTGGTTTGTTGCAGATTAATTTAACATATGAACATTTTGCATAGAAATTTTACTTACAAGAGCTGTATATACTGTACGTCTCGGCCTATACTAGACTTATATATATATATCGGGGATATATATATAGATATCCCCAAACTTTGTGATATTATACTATTTACAAAAAAAATGAGATTACAGATATAAAGCTTGATCACATCACATCACGTGATAAATCTTGATCACAAATGCACGATTAAATTACAAGTGCAGTTCACTCCAAGGTCGGAGATTTTCAGAGTTCTTGAATCTACAACACACCTAAACACTTGGTCTGCGGAAGACCTTAATAATCACAGGGCGTGGTACACGAAACCACAAGGGTCTCACTTTGAAAACAGGCGGAAACTCCGGCCTATTCAAACACTTCACAGAAAAAGAGAATAACAACACTTCTTTTCGATTCGTAACAGAAAACCCTTTTTCTTTTTCTTCAAAAACCTCTCTTTAAGAAAATCCGTCAAGAGTTCCCTCGGACACTTCGTCAGACCATGGTCTATCATCTATCACGATGCAACAACTCATGGCGTAGTCCATATTCCATCTGTAATTGTTTCGACTTGTGACGGTCGAACAGACAACCGCTAATTTCATGATGTATCATTATCCATGATGCTGATTATCTGCTGTCAGATTTGAAGGACAGGTTATTCTCATTAGAACAAAACACTAATTGCATAAAGTATAAATATTCACAGTATCTGCTGTCAGATTTGAGTTACAGATTATTATTATGCACTTATTAAATAATATAAATTTTTTCCCTCTGGGAATAGAAATGACATCTCTCTTCTCTTGGGAAAAATGCTAAAATATATTATAAACAGTCAATTCTTTTAAATTCTAGCAGTATTAAAAGAAAGAGACAAGCAATAGGTTGTAACGAACACATTCTGTCAGTATCAGGCAGGAGGCTTTTGATTGGATCACAGGAAGGTCTTCTGCCATCCCATGATGTCCATTTGAGATGTCTTAGTTTGACGCGTCGCTAAGTTAAATATTTCGAGTGGAAACAACGGAGTTGGCACGAGGCCAATTCAACAGTTTGTTGAAGTAATTTTTTAAACGAAATAAGTTTTTGTTCAGAAAAATTACCAGGCATAATTTATAAACAGAAAAAGGTAAAGGCAATGATAGGCATAATAATAGAACTATGACTAAATTTGTCCTTAATAAATAAGAGAACAAAATCCGTTTCTTTCTTATTAGATGTCACAATTTAATGGTTAATTCAATAGCTTCTTTTATGTTACTTAAACAATTTATAAGCCGATATAATTTTTTAAATATATAAAATAAAAGGCAAATTAGAATTTTTAAATATTTCTAATATCTTACAAGTGGGTATTAGGATAATGGTGAATGATATTATTTTTATTGTGGCATAAATATTACTATTGAAATATTATTAATCATGCATTTTTTTTCTGAAAAACCGTATTTTTTTAATATCAGGTTTTTTTTAATCACCTAACGATCAAAATTCTTTCTTCAGTTAATTAAAGTCCTTCAATTGGAACTTTGTATTAGTGATTGTATCGCATTTCGTCTATTCTAGCTGTATTGACAGAAAGAGACAAGCAATAGATTGTAACGAACATTTTCTGTTAGTAACAGATGGGATTCCTTGATTGGATCACAGGAAGAACTTCTGCCATCCCATGAGGCCCTATTAAAACGTCTTAGTCTGAAGCATTTCCAAGTATTAATTATCTTGTTCATTAAACTAAATCTGTAAAGATTGATAGGATAAATATATGTTAACTTTGACAAATTCAGATATTCTTAATGAAAGAATATCACACCTCCATATTGCTGCCACAAATTATTTGTTATTTTTTCAAAAACCATTTATGCATACAGAACGACATCCTTAGTGCTGAACAACAGTACAAAAAGCAGTAACAAGCTATATTGGGCAAGAATATTATAAATTCCTCATCATTCTCACTATAAATTACTAATTTTCTTTAACACAACAGTTTTTCAAAAACCATTTATGGATAGACAACGACATCATTACTGTTGGACAACAGTACAAAAAGCAATAACAAAAATATTAATAATGGGCTAGAATGTTATGAATTCCTCATCATTCTCAGTGTACACTACTAATTTCAAATAAGACACCCCAGTCAAATGTGATTGTTCTTGTAGGTGGGGAAGGTGCTTTGATTTCTGCTGGTGGATCAATTCTTGGCTTGGGCGATGACTTGTCTGGAGGTTTACGAATTCCTGCCCATTTCACAGGAATCTTTGCCCATAAGCCGACAATAGGTATGAAGAAACTTACTAGCTGAACTTTTTTCAATTAAACAATAAGAATGATGTTGAAATTTATTATAAAACAGGTTATATATGGCATATGAAATTCTGATTGGAAAAACAGAAAAATTTAAAAACATGCTTTTATAATACCTTCAAATCGCTCATAATCGCCTATACAAAATAAAGAAGAAAATACATACAAAAGAGTTCAACAAAGTTGACCGAAGTCATTGCCATAAGAGTTCTCTAGCCTGCGAGTATCTTGCCGTCTCGGATTCGCCATGAAGTGCCAAGCAACTATGGAAATGTACTCGATTCATTAATTCTGTCAAATCACAAAGAATGCAGTTTGGTTCGTCGAGAATCCCAAGGCTAATCGAGAATCCAAGATGTTTATTATATCAGTAAGCCACCAGCATTCCATTGCAATACATGCAGACCAATCGGACGACGGTTAGGATAGCAGCGAGAGCTCATGCCGAAAACTCTAGCCCACTTAGTCGTATAGAACATTGCCCAAGGAGCACCACTAGGAGGTACGAACTGAAATATTTTGTAATTTTTTTCACCATAATTTTCAATGACGTGAAATGAAAAGTTTGGTCACTAGCACAACATGTGATTCTTCTGCATCTGTAAGATACATATACTTTTGGCAATATACTTTTAGCATTTTTTTGGATACATACTACAGACAAATACTTTTGTATTTTAGTACATAGAAAAAGCTTTCTTGAGCAACAATGATGACTAAATGGTAAGGAAGACACTCTAAGCATGAAAACTGTTTCTTTTATTTCAGGTTTGGCTCCGAATGAAGGTGTCTTGCCTCCCTTTAGACTCAATCCCTCAGATCCCTATGTTCCACAAATCCAGAAATACATGAGCACTGGACCAATGTGTAGATATGCTGAGGATCTGGTCACCAGCATGAAAGTCCTGTCAATTCCAGGTGAAGTACGAATGAAGTTTGGACAACAGGTATCACTTCATGTTTTGATTTTGGACTTATTACTTCGTAGAAGAGATAAGCTCTCAGACTGATAGCTATTTTCCCCTGCATAACCACCATAGCAGTGAAAGTTTAAGGTATTCAACAATGTTTGAAATTAATTTTTAGAAACAAATGTTGAATTAATCTTAATTTAAAATTTTGCAAATAATATATATATATTTTTTAATTTACCACAAACTTTTTGACTTTTTTTAGTGAAAAATATTAATTTAATCCATTTAGTGGCCTGCCCAAACATTCGCAATGTTCTGGGCCTCATGTGCTCACGCTATCTCTTCTTACCGGAAATGATATAACCCTCAGAGAAAATAACTATCAAGCTTAGAGTTTATTTCTGCGTTATTTTTTCCCTTTTCACCTCTGGATTTCAGAGTAACTATTATTTTACAATCTTTTTATTATATAGTTTGACCTGTTAGGGGGCTTGACGGCAAAGTGACCAATTTAAACCGTAGATCCCGGACTAATTTGCTTGTTGTGTTTAGGGATTGCAATATCGGACCAAAAGTTCAATACCGGTATTCGGTATTTTTTAGATCTTAATGCCGGGATACCGGTTTTAATACCGGTAGTAGAAATTTTAGAAAAAGTAAGAAAACACAGGTGTATATCACTATTCAGTCTGTGGTACAATTACAAAATTTTTAAATGTGATTATACAAAAACATAATGCATCAATTGTACTATCATTAAGCCTGGAACGTAATTTTGTGCAAAAATTACCAGCTGTCGAAAACGCTCTTTCAGCATCTATGCTAGTGGGTGGTACTATTAGCAATGCGCGATTTACTTTTTCCAAGTATTTACCTCTAAATCCCTCATCTTCAAATAAATCTATTTCTCGTCGGATTGTTTTGGATATAGCTAATTTCTGTATTGCATTTTGTTGAAATTTTTTTTGTTATCGCCAATTCTAATTTTTGTTCAGGAGACGATACGTTTTCACTATCGCCTTTAGTGTCATCATAATCTTAGATAACTGTACTGAATTCTTCTGAATGTGGATAGGTTTGAGGGTAAAAAATTTTAAGAAAGTTTACTATAAGCTTCATCAAATTGGAAATATTACACACTTTTTTCACAACTACACACATACACTCTTTTCACAAATAAGGAATTCTAGTTATCAGATAAGAATTCTGAATAAGAATTCTTTCACGGTTAAGAAATTTAAATTTCTAGTAAATACCGAAAAACCAGTATTTAAACTTATGAATACCGGTATTACAAAATTGTACAAATGGCTCAAAATACCGGTATTCGGTATCCCGGTATACCGGTATTGCAATCCCTAGTTGTGTTGGGTGTAGGCTTGACAACCCTACCCCGTAAAAGGAAATCATCCCTTATCTTGAAATCTGCCTGTAGACAAACGGACTGGGCTCACTTTGGGGCTGTTTTCCCAATAAAGAAAAGTTTGAACTGTTAATATTCATGCATTAGTTAGCATTATAAAATTCAGTGATTAGTCTAAAAAATTTACCAATTTTATATATTTCCGTTATAGTTGGTCACTTTAAACCAATGTTTTACCAAATAAAAATATTTGCGTAGCCTGTGAAATTCAAAAATCGGCATCCCCATCTATTGCAGAGAAAAATATAATATCGGATAATAATTTAAGATAACTTAAAATTTTCCGGTATTATGGAATCTTTTATGAGAGTATTAAAAATTTAATCAAATAAACATCATAAATTTGAACAATATTTACAGGTTGATTTTAGAAGGCTAAAAGTCTATTACATGATGCATATACAAAGTCCTTTTGTTGCTACTGTTGAAGAAGAAATAAAAACTGCCCTGAGAAACGTAAGATTTTTTATATTTTGCCGTCATCTTCTCCACTTACTAACAATATAATTATAACAAATTGTGTTTTGAATTGATATAAAAATTAACAAGAATTTTCAATCCAAAAATATAATAAATATCCATAGCTTTAATCAAATTTAATACATTTTTTATTCATATTTTATTCTAATTGCTTCAGATAAATAAATACATTAGGGAAATACGTTTTTAAAAATTTGACGAGGTTTATTTAAAAACCTTTGCTCCATAAAATTTCCATGTCAATTATCTTAAAAAAGACATCCAGAAAACATCCTGGGGTTCGACAGTAGATCTACCTCTACGTGGTGCCCCCTGGTAACGTCCTAGGCGGCTAAAAGATCTACTATTATCGGCATGCAGCAATTCTCCAAGTGTGATCGTGGCCTGTGGCCAAATGGCTAGCGCTCTGGCCTTTGGTACCACGGGCTTCAGGTTCAAATCCTGGTGGTGGCATGGATGTTTATGAAGGGTTTTAAATTCACGTTAAACTGTAGGTCCTGGTCTAAGTAGCCCAAAATGTCCACAAAATGACTGTAGAGCGACAAACTAAACGAAGAATGATCACCTTCGTGGGACTTCTGTATGAAAGAGATTAGTTTGTCGCTCAACTGTCATTTTTTGCACACTTTAAGTTAATTAGATAGAGGCCTACTATTTAATGTGGATTCCGCAACATTAATAAACATTCATGCCACCTTCATGATTCGAACGTGAAACCTGTGTTATGGGACTTCGTGCATGCTGAGTGTTCTACAATGGAATGCGGGAAGCTTCTCCCAATCTAAGAAAGTTGAGATTCAGATTGCCAGCTACGATTTTGTTTTTTTGGAATCATGTAACAAATCCTTCACATGAGACCCGCGATACTCTGTACACCTTCTACTTAAATCTAGAGACTTGCGGTAGGCCATGAGTGTATGGCGAGCCATCTGTACCGCTTTGACGTTTTTGACAGCCCGAATTTTCCTCTCTGTGGGAAAGGACATGGTGAGGTGATCACGGACAGTCACGCTATAACAGGACGTCCGGCCTTGCGTGGGTCTGCGATTTGAAAAGATATTGGAGCGCTATAACTTTGCTGATGAGACATTGACTCTTTTTGACGAATGTTTTCTTTTTCCTTGTGTGTGTTTTACACTGTTCTAAGTATGATCTCGTAAGAGTTTGTCATTACCTATTGCCATTGGAAATAAAAAACAGCCCGAAAATATTTACTTCAGGTTATTCGGCTTATCTTGAAACATTTCTTTTAAAAAGGGACGCCAAACAAATTAAACTGTCATTTCTACTTCCTTTGCAGATGCAAATGCCTTGACAAAATCTAAACTTATTATTCATTCTAATATTTAAATTAAACACCAAATTACAGAACTTTGTGTCGTCAGAAAAATAGTTACTACTCCGACAAGATTAAGGATGAAGCACCAAAAAAATATGAAAATTTCTGCTGAGGGCATTAAAATATACTAAAAATGGGGCAAATGCTCTGGCGTCGAGCTTACTCCTCATCATGTCTTTGACTGCCCAGCTGTTGCAGCCACCATACACTGCTTGGACCATTCCTCGGAAGAGGATTTATACTCTGAGTTGGCAATAAACACAGCCAATATGATTCGGGAGCACCACGATGTTTTATTTTCTTGTATTCTTCAGGGCATACCACAACAACAGCAGCATGTGAGTACTTTTGTAACTCATAGTCTGTGGAATGCATTTCTAAGAATAGAATCACCTTCTTGGAGGTACAGCCAAAGATCTTCAGTTACAAGAACCTCAAATGATCGCTATCTGCAGCTAACAAGGAAGCGCATGTTTTTAATCATCAATATAGTTAAAGTGAAATTTCTTCTCGGATTTACACTTGCATTTCTACCCAATTAAAAGTCTGAATAAAATACATGAGAGGACTTATACTCTGAGTTGGCAATCAACAGTATTCGGCAGAACCAAGATATTTGATTCCCTTATACTCTTCAAGAGATACGACAACAACAACAAACAAATTAATAAATTTAATGGTTACGATAACTTCTCCCTATAGAGAAATTTAGTTAAGATTTTGCTTTAAAAACCGATAAAAATAAAATTAAAAAATCTATTCCAAACATAAATTAATGACAGCACCACAGAAATTTTTAAGATATCCCCATTTTAAAATATTTATTTTCAAAACTGAGATAAATATTTAATTCTGTTTTTATCTTTATAGGCTGCATCTCACTTCGAACACAAATACAATGTAATACCTCAAGAAGTAACGATGCCATCACTATTCCATGCTAACCGATGCGTTTTCAACAGACTTCTTGTAGCACTAGATGACTTGAAGGACACACTTACGTGCGGAAAAGGCTTACAATTCGATGAAAAACGCGACATCATCAAGGGTTTTTTCGGAAAATCAACTCTATCTTTCATGACTCTTCTCATAATGAACTGTGCTTACTTGCCCATGTGGTGGAAAGAATTTCTAAAACCTTATTTCGAAGAGTTGGCGAACGAATGGGCGATGGAATTTGGCACCATTCTTGATGAGGATACTGTTCTTTTGATGCCAACGTTGCCGTCTTACGCGCCATACCATTCAGGGATGTTTGTTTTGGCTCCTGGAACTTGCTATACATCGATATTCAATATTCTTGGATTGCCAGTAACCCAGTGTCCTCTGGGATTCAACAGACATGGACTGCCACATGGTATCCAGATTGTCAGTTGCAAAAACAATGATCCTCTCACCATAGCGTGTGCTGTTGAGTTGGAGAAAGCTTTTGGTGGATGGAAATCACCAGGTCTTTTATGAATTTCTTTTCTTATACATCATGGAGTTTTATACCGACAGTATATTAAAATTGCCCTTTTTTATGAACATTTTCTAAGAAAATATTATACTTAGAATAATGAATTTTTGTAGATTAAATATAAATTCTGTATTATGTTAAAATGAGCTTAATGTGAATTTGTTAAAAACATTTTAAGCAGAAACAATATGAAAATTTACTAAATGTAGACTTTTTTGTATTTGAAATTGTTATAAAAACCAATAATTTTATAAATATTGTAGGCACTTATTTCAGATACTCTGCAACACTTTGATATTTATAGACAAAGAAACACAGCCTATACTTATGCAACAATAATTTTATTTATACTGCGTAATTGATAAGAAGGGCCTAGTGGCAGGGTGATATGAACACGTAGCACTAGGTGCTACGGGTTAGAGTCTCGGCGAGTGCCATGTATATTTATGGTGGTTCAGTTATGACTTATGGTTAAAGTGCCAATCCTCTTTAAACCATAAGTCATGGCCTAATTTGATTGTAGGGCGTAGAGCTACCCAGTAAAATGAAAAAATCTCCTGTCTGAAAATCTGCTAGTGGGCAGACGGTCTTGGCCCACCATGGGGCTGTTGCGTCAAGGAGGAAGAATTGCTAAAATCTTTACTTCCTTTTCGGCATATAATTGTGATTTTTCTGACATTTCCTTAATTTTTGGCAGCTATTGCATGAATTGAAGAAAAGAATGTTTTGATGCATAATAATTATGAAGATATTATTACTCAGTAAAGAATCAAGGTGATTTCTAACAATATTAAATGAATTTCCTGAACTCCAAGCAAGGTTATTTTGTAATATAAGATAATAAACATTAATTTCAATAAATGTGATGCATTTTAATCTTATCAGAGTACATTGAATTCACTTTTTTCATCAAACACAATAAAAAAAATTTTCATTTGCAAGCAAATATATTTGAGATTTCCTATGAACTTGCGACATTATATCTTCTATTGTTCTTCGATGCTTAGAATTTTATAAAATTTCCTTAATCAAATACTGATACTATTGTCTCAAACTTATATCTGCAGATCTTTATGAGAAATAAAAAAGAATGAATGGTGATTAATGTATTACAATGCACATTATTATTTTCCATTGACCTTAGTAATCGTGATAAAATCTTACTACGTTTGACATGCTTGTAAGCTTTATAAAAACTGATAAAAAATTTATTTATGTCAATTATAGCAATCTTAAGAAACATTAAAAAACAAATCGATACTTACAGACAATCTATTTACAATATCTAAAAAAAAAATTTCTCAAATTTTGATAATTTAAAAGAAAAATCATTGTGAATAATTTGTTGTAGATTACTTTTGCTTACCTTTGTAATCAGATATACTACTGTGTCCAAAAAGTAAGACCAGTTTTAAATTTAAATTTACCGGGCATATGGTATTTCAATTTTTTTTTTTAAACTTTTTTTAGGTTGCTGTCACTGTCTTTGACATCTGTGTGAAATTTTACGTCAAAATATTCATTAGTGATTGGTTTACACTTGGCTTTCTGAGATGCTAAAACTGATTCCGGCTATTTTTGAAATGTCTCTTCAATCAATTCAAAACGGTGTCCCCGGAGTGGTCTTTTGAATTTAGGGAACAGTTAGAAGTAGCCCTTGCTGAATCAGGTGAATACGGTAATTGTGGAACGATATGGATTTCATTTTTTGGCGAAAAAGTCACAAAGAATCAATGCAGTGTGAGCAGTTTTACATACAGTGCATACAGTGCATACAGTGTTTTTAGTACCAATCAAGATTTGACGCGTTTGATGCCTAAAATATCTTTTAAAAATGGAATTTTGAAATTCCAACATCATCGGCGAGGTCTCTAATTGTAAATAGACGGTTTGGAAGCACAAAATCTTTTAATTTTTTGGACGTGAGCTTCGTCGGTTGAGGTTGGTAGTCGACCAGAGGGCTTTTCGTCTTCAACGCGTTCTCTGAATTTTAAATTGAAAATTGGTCTTACTTGTTGGACACAGTAGTATCTTTTAAAAAATACAGTAATCTTTCCATGCATCGCTCTTCAAATATCGTGCGTGATTTTTTTTTTTTTTTTTGCGGGTAAAAAATTGTCATGCATACTTCAAAGAGTTATGGTATATCGTGCTTTTTCTTTATTCCCTGACATGCGATAAAACTGAGCGTACTTTGTAGCATTCTTACTTATGATCTTTTGAAACACCTTGCAAACTGAAACATAAATGTTACATACCATGCCGTATATCACAAAAAGTTGCTGTTATATCGTGCTTTTGGGGCCTGATGGCCGAGTGGCCAGCACTCTGATGCTCGGTACCACAGGTTTAGGATTCGAGTCCCGGCAATGCCATGGATGTTTGCAGTGGTTCGGAATCCTCTTTAAACCGTTGCGGGGGTATTATTACTCCGCGTCTGTAGCTTATCTTCAATATTCAAGCACCCCTGGGTAGTGCTAAGTGAGTAACATCGGTGCAGCACTTGCCTTAATGCGGCAAAGACAAATGTCTAAGTGTTTGCCATTTGCATAAGGAAAAAAAAAATATCATACGTTTTCTTTGTCCCCTAACATCTAATATAACTGAGCGTATTTTAACTCATTTTTACTTATGATTTATTGAAAGATCTTGCAAACAGAAATATAAATGTCATAGGAACTATCCAGAAATTCTTGAGAAAAAGTACTCTTAGTAATAAAGTAGTAATTTTCTCGTTTCAATTTCTTATTAAATTTAACTTATTATTATTGCTCTCATTATTCAATCCAGTTAACTTAAAGTTATTCAGATTCAAAAAAAAGAAAAATCAGGTGGACAGATATTTAATTTAAAGCATAGAATTGTCGAATGGTGGAATAGACTTGTTTAATATAATGTAGAGTAGCTAATATGGTGGGAAACGAATGGATAAAATTTTTTTGAATATCATTAAAAGCGATTATCTCTATTGCGTGACTATTATATTCAATCAGCATTTTAATAAAAGAAAATTACAGTCCGGACTCGTGGCTCAGTGGTAACGTGGGTCACCAGTGAGCATTAGAGCAAAGGTTCAATCCGCTAGCAGCTTCGTTGTAGACACTGCTTCAAAACACGAGAAGGCTCGAGGACTTCTGTGATGTTTAGCATCTTGCCTCTTGCTAATATGGTGGCCGACTACCTGGTGGTAGCTTTCTGGGTTTTCTCTCATACGATACGCAAATGTTGCCAACCTCAAAAGTCCTCCTGGAAGGCACTGCCCTGCTTCTCCAGCGTCAGTTAATTAGACCGGCACCCACGGGTAAGTGTATTCCAAACCCCTCACAAACTTCTATGATATCACCAGGGTTCGAACCTGAAGCCTGGGATACCAAAGAAGAGCTACCAGAGCGCTAGCCAATTGGTCATCAGACCTCTCCAGAAGGCAGTGCCCTTCTTCAGCGACTCGTAGTCAAGTCAGACTTCTACCTATGGTGCTTCATCACAATAGAAGCTGCCCTTTTCCCTCCTTCCATGATTAGATCCCTCATGGGATGTCCGTCCCGCACTGCAGGACACTAAGGATTAGACACAACAGAAAATAACTAGCTTAATCTTTAAATAAAAAAAATAGAACACTGCTTTAGCGGCTTCAGGGATGATTCGTGTTGGTGATGTTCCGCCAAATGTTATGAATGAACATGAAAATGATGCTCTGAAACAGTATATATATATATATCTTTTTTTTTGGGGGAAGTAGTCTGATTCGCCACTGCTAAACTGATAGGGTATCGTTTTTTTTTAATTTAAAATCTCTTTTACTGCATTATTTAAGTTTTACTTTTATTATTAATTTGAAACATCTCAATTTTTAAAGTATTTAAATATTTTTTAATTAAAATTTGCAATTTTAAAATGAATTTATTAGATTAAATGATTTTATTATTTATTTTAGCAAATAAATAGACTACCGTAGTTTTGTCATTATTAAATGAATGAAACCTACAATATTATGTATGAACATGATTTTTTTTCCATTACTCATTCGTGTAGTAAAAGTATGCTCACTCAAATTAAATAACACTGAATATATATTAATCGTTTATCTAAATGAAGCAATAACTGTTATAGCTCCAAAGTTACCTTTTCAGAGAACCTTATAACTTTAGCTAAATGATCATATTTAATCATTATTAACGACCGAGCGTAGCGAGATAAGTTATGGTAGATTGGAGATACAATCTACGTGCCGAAGCTGTAGATTGCCGTTTGCATGTTTTTTTCTCTTTTAGATAACTTCATTTCAAAACGCCTCAGGGAACATCAAAGTCTCTTTTAAAAAAAAAATCTAAAATCGCGGTCATTGAGACATTGCTGTTGTCCTTTTACGAATTGTAGGAAGCATGAACTTCGAGCTGGACCAGGGGAGTAGGGTGCATTTTCTCCCAATAATAATTAAAGGAGATGTTAACAGAGTAAAATAAATATAAGATTAAAAGATAGAATTTGCAAGATGAGGTTATATTTGCACTCATTTTTAAGATCCTTGTATGATGTACCATGGCAAACAGATCAGCAATTATGAAATTAAATTATGAAAGAAAAGATGTAACCCTGTTTCATCCAACGCACCGGCAGGAGCGCCCCCTTGTGGCGTTCCGGAGGAATAGTCAGTAGGCATCGAGACTCTCACCCGAGAGAAAGTACAGCGCAACCAGGCGCTTTCTGTTGAGAAATGTTTAGTTTACAGTCTCTCACACCGTGAGGAAATATATTTAACACACCACTGCCTATCAGTTGGCCTGCAGACTCTCACCCGGAGAGGAAGTATACTTCACGCATCCAACGCTTACCTGAGAATCGGTTTTTCGGCTTAGAAGTGGAGTCTTTCCACGAATCTATATTTATATGTCTTTAAATGGGTACATATTGTAAGTGCTTAATTGTATGTGTGTAGTGTTTGTGCGTGTGCCAATAAAGCTGTGAGTTCTCTAACCTGTGCCTCTAATATCTCAACTGAACCACACCTAGTACAATCCGTTTGCCCAACCTGCACACTACAAAGATTTTTCATTTAAATATATAAATCTTCAATTTAATTCCTATTTGAACTAAAATTGCTAGGAAGTACTTAATTTCTTTTACTATTTTGTTTTTTATTTAGTATATCTATTTCTTTATTTTTTAAAAATCAAATTACATAAATGTCTGATTAAGAACATTAAAATCATTAGCAATCATTAGACCAACAGTTTAACGTGGATTCCGAACCACTAACATAACGCCTCCAGGATTCGCACCTGAAGCCTGTGGCACCAAAGACCAGAGCGTTAGCCAATTGGTCATCAGACCGCTCGCTTTTTGTGAGCGCAAATGTATTATAATTGTCATCAGTATTCCGCATTTCTTTTTAAATAACACAATATGTATTGTATTAATGTCATCAGTCTGCATTTTAAAAGGGTAATAAAAACTTTTCTTAAAACTGATCATTCATAAATTATTGAGCTTTTGTATAGATTCAAAACAACAATGAATCCTTATACTGAAGTGACAAAAGTCATGGGATAGCACTATGCAAAATTTCAGAGGGCAGTAGCATCGCGTAGAACAGGTATAAATGCGCAGTGCTTTCGCAGAGCTTTCATTTCTGTTCAAGTTATTCATGTGAAGAGGTTTTGACGTGATGATGACCGAGCGACGGGAATTAACAGACTTTGAACGCGGAATGTTAGTTGGAGCTAGACGCATGGGTCATGCCATTTCGGAAATCGTTAGGGAATTCAACATTCCCAGATCCACTGTGTCAAGAGTGTGCCGAGAGTATGAAATTTCAGGCATAACATCCCAACATGGACAGCGCAGTGGTCGACCGCCTTCACTTAACGACCGAGACCGGCGACGTCTGCAAAGAGTCGTAAATTCTAACAGACAAGCAACACTGCGTCAAATAACCGCAGAAATCAATGTGGGACGTACAAGGGACTTGTCTGTTAGAACTGTGCGGAGAAATTTGGCTTTCTTGGGCTATTCCAGCAGAAGACCGACTCGAGTGCCTTTACTGACAGAACGACATCGCTTGCAGCGACTCTCGTGGGCACGTGAGCATATCGGTTGGTCCCTAGATGAATGGAAAACCGTGGCCTGGTCCCATGAGTCACGATTTCAGTTGGTAAGAGCTGATGGTAGGGTTCGAGTGTGGCGCAGACCCCACGAAGCCATGGACCCAAACTGTCAGCAAGGCACTGTTCAAGCTGGTGGTGGCTCCGTAATGGTGTGGGCTGTTTTTTCATGGCATGGACTTGGTCCTCTGGTGCGACTGGACCTAACATTGACTGGAAATGCTTATGTTCAGCTACTTGGAGATCACTTGCAGCCATTCATGGGCTTCATGTACCCAAACAACGATGGGATTTTTATGGATGACAATGCGCCATGCCACTGGGCCACAACTGTTCTCGATTGGTTTGAAGAACATTCTGGACAATTCCAACGAATGATCTGGCCACCTAGATCGCCAGACATGAATCCCATCGAGCATTTATGGGACATCATCGAGAGGTCTGTTCGTGCCCAAAATCCTGCACCATCAACGCTTTCACAATTATGGACGTCTATCGAGGCAGCATGGCTCAATATTCCTGCAGAAGACTTCCAACGACTTGTTGAGTCCATGCCACGTCGAGTTGCTGCACTTCGCCGGGCGAAAGGAGGGCCGACACGATATTAAGAGGTATCCCATGACTTTTGTCACTTCAGTGTATGTGCTTTAATAATTACCAAAAATTTTACCCCTCGTTCAATTATGAATCTCATTGTTTCAAGCATAATGTAAGCAAAATTTGTAGGAAATAAAGAAATAATGCTTAATTTATCATAAACCATATTAATATTTTTCAATAGATGAGTTAATTTGAACAAAACAACAAACTATTTATTT
Organism: Caerostris darwini; assembly: GCA_021605075.1. Taxonomy (NCBI): domain Eukaryota; kingdom Metazoa; phylum Arthropoda; class Arachnida; order Araneae; family Araneidae; genus Caerostris; species Caerostris darwini. The sequence continues at coordinate 139,721 of BPLQ01014420.1, read as the reverse complement.
TACAATATACTGCTGCATAGAAATAATAGAGAATAACATAATATTTCTGTAGACTAAAGGATTTATAGAATATGTATTTTCTTTCTTTGTAATGAATTAAATTAAGCGTACAATAAAGGAATAGTTATCATACATGACTAGAATGTAAATTCAGTGAATGTAATTTAATACAAAAATATTTTAACGCATTATTTATTTTGTATTATCTAATCATACATAATGAACAATAGAACGGTTACAAAATATTGATTCGCTTTACTTTCATTGTTGAAATTATGAATTCATGCATCAATATTAATTTTGAATGCTGGTGTAATGACTATATTATATTATGAAGATATATATATATTCAATCCTAGCCCGTAAAAAGAAAACATCTCTTGTCTCGAAATTTGCCCATGACAGACGACCTTGGCCCATCATGGGGCTGTTGCACCAATGAAGAAGAAGAATATATACATTATGCTCTTTAATCTGAGATCATTATTATCTTATTATGAATTAATATATACAACATATTCAGAGTTAACATTTTGAATGCATTTTGAAATCTTCGCAAATTTGCTTCTAATAAAGTATAACAAGCATGGATTTTTCCAGTAGAATATAATATGACTAGAATATGATAGAGGAATATAATATGACTTAAAATAAAAGAATATAATATAATATAAGGATGTAATGTGACTTAGAATAAGAATGTAATGTGACTTATACAATAGAAGAATTTAACATAAATAATAATATGAAGAAGAAGAATATAATATGATAGAAGAAGAAGAACATAATATGATAGAAGAAGAAGAATATAATATGAAAGAAGAATAAGTAATATGACTAGGTACATCCTAAAAACTAATGGAATATTTCACTGGTACTCATATTTATATATTTCACTACATGATTACGACAATGAAAGCATGATGAATATTAATTAATAACTTTATAATCAGAAAGACTGAATATAAAGTTATATAATTTTTTGCAAATAAGAAGATAACTTTATTATTAAATAAAAAAATTGTGATAAATTATTTATTTATTGATTTTGGAAAATGAAAAAATAAATACGACGGCTATTTTAGTCCACCTCTTAACTATTTGGGTGTGACTTACTAGTTATAAATCCAATACATTTGTAAATCTCTTCTTATATAAGAATTTGCTAATTACCGGGCAGATTTTCTGGCTAAAAAGGTGTACGATAGACAAATACCTCATATCAAAAATCAAATGAGACTTAGATGGAAAACATCGCTCACTGTTCGTATCTCCTCGAGGAGTTGGAGGGACAGTTTGGAACTGGATATTTCGGACAGGTGGGCCATGACTGTTTGATGAACCATTTGCACTGCATTGGCATTTTTGATAGCCCAAATTGTCCGCTCCGTGGGGAAGAGGAGATCATGGACAGACACCCTGTAGCAGGATGCCAGCCTTGCATTTGGACTCTGAGGAGAAAATATATTGAAGCGCTAGAACTTTGCTGATGAGACATTGACTTTTTTCTCTTGTTGTTTTCTTTTTTCTAGTGTTTGTTTTATACTGTTTCGATCACGTCAGAATTTATCATTCCCTCTTTTCATTGCAAATAATATATATATATATATATATATATATTACTGTACCCAAAACGTAAGGTCAATTATTATTATTTTTTTGTAATTATAAATTTAGAAATTTTAATTTTAATTTTAATTATAAATAAAACTACTTGTTGGTAGAGACTGTCTCACGGCAGCTGACGGCCGATCATTTATTTGACGACCAAATAATCGATTAATTATTAGATGAACACACATGAAACATTTTCTAGAAATATTATACAGAATTTATTACGCATATTTTAATTGATGTTGCTTAAACAATGCTTGCAGATGTGCAAACAATTTACTTATGGGTTTGGGTGGGGAGGCTGAAGTCCACCAGACCGCCTCCCCCTGGTTACTTGTCAGAACCAAATAGCCGACTGGTTATATATATATATAGCTGATACATAGAGTTCCGCTAAACATATTTCCTCTCCGTGTGAGAGACTATAAATGAAACGTTTTTTTTTCAACAAAAGCCCGTGGGCCGCTGTACTTCCTCTCAGTCTCGAAGCCAACTAACCATTTCTCCTGAACGTAAAAGGGAGGGGGAGGGGGCGTCCTTGCTAGTGTGTAGGAGGAGGCACACTTGCAAAGCTAAATATATATAATATAAAAATAGCTTTAAAATATAAATTGCAACAAACACACTCACGATTACATAAATGGTTATAATCTCTCCAGTTTTTAACTATTTAAGCTTAAGTTTTATTAACTATTTAAGTTTTATAGCTTCGATTCTTTCCAGCCATAATTGCTTAATGCGTTTCCAAGTAATTATCATTAATTCAAGGGCTGTTGTATCGTTTTAACCCTTTCGAAACAGAATAAACAATAGATTAAATAATCGCTTGTCGTCATTATTCGCACGTAAACAGTACAAGGAAAATCGTCAAACACTGTAATGATAGCTATGAAATGGACAATAGTTTACTATTGTGGTGTTTGCAATATTTCTCAGAAAAACCTGCCTTTATCAATTAATGATAAAGGCAGGTTTTGAAAATTAAATTTGCATAAAGCAGCATAATTAAATTTTAAAACATGTTTTAGAAGTTTCTAGAGGAAAAAGAGATTTCAGTTAAATTTAAAATTTAAATATAAGTTTATTTCTATTTACCTAAGCTATTAAGATAATTAATATGGCCATTTTTCCGTATGTTTTCCCACTAGCCCGCTAAATGTGTTGACCATTTTATTACAGTGATAATAGAGAGTTTTTGCATAACGTTTTTTTATCGTCTGATATTTTTCTTCCTATCGCGCATGCTCATAGGAAACATTGTACCTATTGCGCATGCGTATATGTAATACTACAGTACGGAGCTATTCCTATGAGCATGCGCGATAGGAAGAAAAAATATCGGACGATAAAAAAAACGTTATGAAAAATTCTCTAATATTTGGGGAGTTAAAATTGCTCCTTAAGGGGGAGGAGGGAGGGATGATATGGAACTTTCTTGAAATGCCTAATTGGTGTTTAGATTCTGGAAAGCGGAAATCAGCAAAAAATATAACTAATATATGAAGATGGCAGCATAAGTTGACCACCACTATGCTAAATTTGACTGAAAAGCTATGTTAGCTTAAAAAATTTATTTCGAATTACTTCCATTTAAAAATCCATCACCATTATATATTCACTAAAATATATTTGACCGTTTTGTTCTTAATTTCGAAATATTATTGCTTACTTTCCCTATTATGGGCCTAAATGGCCGAGCGGCTAGCGCTCTGGCGCTCAGTACCACAGGTTTCGGGTTCGAGTCCCGGCGGTGTCATGGGTGTTTTTAGTGGTTCGGAATCCACTTTAAACCGTAGGTCCCGGTCTAAGAAGATCGTAGAGCATTGCAGGGGCATTGTTACTCCGCGTCCGTGGCTTATCTTCAAGTTACACGCACCCCCTGGGTAATACAAAGTGAGTAACCTCTGTGCGGCGCTTGCCTTAAGGCATCCAAGACAACTGAGCTTTTGCACACTCATTACCAGGGGCGCGACGTGGACATGGTTCTGCTTAATCCCCTCCCCCCTTTCATGTTGACGATCATTCAACCACGTGTTAAGTTCCAGCCATACATGTTCTAGCCATATTGCAAGTACGAAATCACTTGAATATGAATAGCTCCCTCCGTTCCACTTTTTATTATAATCTTGGTTGTCAGCTGCAGCTTGGTGGTTGCCAGCTGCATTAGAAAAAAAAACTTTCCCTATTATTCAACATTTATATATATATATATATATTATGTGTGTGTGTGCGCGCATGTGTGTGTGTGTAACAAGGATGATTGGTAAATTTGTCAGCTTTGGAGAATAGCACATGCAAAATTCTAAATGTTGATGCTATTGTAAATAAGTTCAGTTGCATAAATGTGTTTGATGTAATTTTATAAATATATAATAGTAGATTTTCAGTTTTTATCATTAATAAAGCTCGACGTCCAAAACTTTACCATTATCAATATAATGAACACCTAATTCAGTAGAAAGATGATTTATATGCAAATATCTGCAACAAGAAAGATTATAATAAAAAGTGGAACGGGACGAGCTATTCATGTTCAAGTGATTTCGTACTTGCAATATGGCTAGAACATGTATGGCTGGAACTTAACATGTGGTTGAATGATCGGCAACATGAAAGGGGGGCGATTAAGCAGAACCATGTCCACTTCGCGCCCCTGGTAATGAGTGTGCAAAAGCTCAGATAAGATTTCTGCTACCTCTATGCAAGTGCTAACGTGGGTCAGTACCTTGTTTTATTGTAACTGAAAAGCGGATGAACGTTCATGAGCATGAACATTTAGTAAACATTCACTGCGCAGTTTGACGGTGTTTTCGTTGTTGGTGAGCTTTCGATCCGTGCACTAATACTAAAACCCCTTCATTCGGGTTGGGCAGTAGCACACCTGCGACAAGAAGATATACACTTGTCATGACCGATGACAAGTGTATATCTTCTCTATGACTATGTATATCTTTTTCGATAGCAAAAATTTCGAATCGAAAAATAATCTTTTTGTGACTTGGAAAACTGCCTTCAAAACCACGAGGCGATCCGGTTGATAGAGGTCGGGAAACAACATTGGTCAAGAAAACAACGGAATGTCGTAAAAGAAACCAATGTCAGCTTGCGGACAACATTGCGACAACACATGTCGAGGACAACAAGTGAGTGTTTAGTGACAAAACTTCTTCATAAAGATTTCACGAATTGCATCACATTGACAGATGATTATTAATGGCACTGTATAGATTAGTGTAAAAAATATACAATATGGGGACATCTCATCAAAGGTATCACGTACTTCTTACAGGTGAAAATGTTTCCAGTGTCATATGTTTCCATATTTCCAGTGTTGTTCTCAATGCTAGTTGATATGGAAATATGTAAGGGCATTAGTGTTTTTGCCATGAATATTAGGAGGAAAGGCCGTTACGAAGGTTTTGGATGCTTATATTGGGAGGAATTATGATAAATTATGATTATATAATTAAACTAACACCATGAAAAGTTGTCATTTACTTAGAAATTAGTAATGCAAATTAAAAATATATAAATTAGTATTAAAAAATGTGAATTAATAACATGTAAATGTAAAATACATTTAAATGCAATAAATATAAAATACATTTACATGTAATACTTTAAAATACATTAAAATGCATTTAAATATAATACATATAAAATACATTTAAATGTAATACATGTAAGATACATTAAAATACATTTAAATGTATTAGATGTATACATTTAAATATAAATTAATTACAAGGTGTGAAACATGTCATATTTAGGCTTACAAATGTCGATAACAATAAAAATATCAATAAAATGACTTTTTAACAAAATCTTTGAGGGGATTGTTTGTGATTAAATATAAATATTTCATAATAATAAAAAAATTAATTACTTACAATCGCATGCATATATAAAAAAATAAAATGGATTATATTAAGGCAATATTATAAGCAGATTATATTATATATATATATATATATTATAAGCAATATTTTAAGCAGATTATATTATAGATTTAATGAGTTCCAGTGTTAATTCAGAACTAAGGCTTAATAAGTAGTGGTTATTTTCCTTTGTATTCCTGTATCCTCTACTTTTTTTAAACGACCATGAATTTATGTCAATCAAATTGCATTTTATTTCCTTTAACCAACTATTATAGACATTTTTCCTTACTTTTAACCCTGAAACAGCTTATAACGAAAAGTGTCAAATAGAAATCAGAATAATCATTATTCCTTAAAAAAAAAACTTTGTATTTAAAACAATATGCCTCATTTAATAATTATAAAAAAAAATCATATGAAAAACAAAACACCAGATCCTTGCACATCAATCAATAAATCAACATCATCTAATGAAAACACATAAAAAAAAACTTAGAAGCAAATCGTACATTCGTAAAAATCCTAAAATTAGAAAAAAAAAGAAGAGAGATATAGAAAGATATAGAAATATTTTTCTTAATTTTAATCCTGAAACATCTTATAAAGAAAAAGTGTCAAATAGAAATGAAAATTATAATTTTTCCGCAGAAAAAAACCTTGTATTTAAAACAATATGCCTCATTTAATAACAATAAAAAACATATACAAAAGCAAAAAACTTCATACCCTTGTATATCAATCAATACATAATCATCATCTAATGAAAACCGATAAAAAAAATTATAAGCAAATTGCACATTCGTAAAAATCCTAAAATTAGAAAAAAAAAAAAAAAAAGAAGAGAGATATAGAAACATATAAAAAGATATAGAAATATTTTCCTTAATTTTAACAATGAAATAGCTTATAACGAAAAATGTCAAATAGAAATAGAAATAATCATTATTCCTCAAAAAAACCTTGTATTTAAAACATTATACATCATTTAATAATAATAAAAAAACATACGAGTATACAAAAGTAACAAAACATCAAATCCTTGTCTATCAATCAATAAATACATAAACATCATCTAATGAAAAGACATTAAAAGAATTTAGAAGCAAATCACACTTTCGTTCTACCAAAAATTAAAAAAAAAAAGAGAGAGATTAATTAATAAATAAAACATGTCATCAGAAATTTCCGACATCTTAACGCTCGACCATTAATTACGCTTATTCTGTGAAGAACAAACGTCAGAACCTGTATCTGTCATACCATCTTGTCTTAAAAGACACTTTTCCTACACTTTTTGTTTATTTTCAAGCTTGTGTAATCCTAACCGTGAAACCTGTCTTTGTCCATGTTAAATACATTAAAATACTTTTAAATGTAAATTAATACCTCAAAATAAAAAATGCCTCTGTAAATTACTGCCTCATTTAGTAATAATAAAAAAACCATATTCAAACATAAATTATTAAATTATTAATTTACATTTAAAAGTATTTTAATTTACATTAAAATACTTTTAAATGTAAATTAATAACAATGTGTGGAACATGACATATTTAGGCTTACAAATGTCGAGAACAATAAAATGATTTTTTTTAACAAAATCTTTGAGGGGATTGTTTGTGATTAAATACAAATATATAACAATAATAAAGAAATTAAATACTTACAATCGCATGCATTTATAAAAAGACAGAATGGATTTTATTAAAGCAATATTATAGATTTAAATATATTATTTATAGATTTATGTAGTTCCAGTATTAATTCTGAACTACAGCTTAATATGTAGGTGCCATATTCCGTTGCATGCCTGAATCCTCTATTAAATAAATAAATAAATAAATAAATAAAAAATAAAAAAAGCCGACCATGAGTTTATGTCAATCAAATTGCGTTTTATTTCTTTGATCAAATATTATAGAAATATTTTCCTTAATTTTAACCCTGAAACAACTTGTAACGAAAAGTGTCAAATAGATATCAAAATAATCTTTAGTCCTTAAAAAAACCCTTGTATTTAAAACAATATGCCTCATTTTATAATAATAAAAAACATATTCAAAAGCAAAAAACTTCATACCCTTGCACATCAATCAATATATAAACATCATATAATGAAAACACATAAAAAAAAAAAAAAAATTTAGAAGCAAATTACGCATTCGTAAAAACCAAAAGATTAGAAAAAAGAGAGATTAAAAAAAGAAAAGAGAAATTAATAAATAAAACATGTCATCGGAAATTTCCGACATCGACCATTAATTACGCTCATTCTGTGAAGAAGAACAAACGCCAGAACCTGTATCTGTCATACCATCTTGTCTTAAAAGACACTTTCCTGCACTTTTTGTTTATTTTCACGCTTGTGTAACCCTAACCGTGAAACCTTTTTCTCTGTCCATTATGCTTATGAAATGATCCAAGGTCATCAAACATCAAGAGCGATTCGGAAGAACTGATACAGACAGCAGACTCAGCAGAACTTCTGAAAGGATAGGATTACTTTTTGTGATTATCATTATCTATCTCTAAGGATAATGAATTGAATTATGATTCGTAGACAAAATTGTGTGTGCTATTGCAAGCTGGATTTTCTATTAGAAAGTGAGTAGTTATTTTTTCTTATTAAAAAAAATTATTGGAAAAAAATTCTTATTTAACTAAATTCTTGGAATATGGGATATTTTTATTTATATATATATGTAAAGGAAAGATGTAAATTTTTGATGATGTACAGTGGCCCCCAAAAATATTACTTATATAATGTCTACAATACGTATATTATCCAAATAGGAATATATATATATCATTAATACTAATCTGTATATTAAATTATTATCTGTACATAATATTTCAATCGTAAGAAATGTTCTGTAAATAATTATTTTAGAGATCGTATACAAAAAAAATTATTAATATTATGAAAAATATACTCAAATAAATTTATTCTACAAATTCTAGTGTAATGTAATTATTCTGGTGTATAATTATTCTAGTCTATAATGTGTATGTTATCCAAATTGATATATATATATATATATATCAATTTGGATAATATACATATGTATATATATATATATATTATTGACACTAATCTGAATATTATATTATCTATCTGTATATTATTTTTATATTTTAATCATAAGAAATATTCTGTAAATAATTATATTAGAGATCGTATTCAAAAAAAATTATTAATATTATGAAAAAATAAACATTAATTAAATTTTTATACAAATTTTTGTGTAATCTAATTATTCTGGTGTAGTCTCCGGCAGAGGTGGCCAACCCAAACGATCTTGCGGGCCATATTGAAAATGCATCATAACTCCGCAGGCCACATATAAAATGATATATCACCGTATTAGATTTAGACCCACTACAGACCTTTTTTTGGAGTGAAAAATTGAAACATAATGAGTTAATATTATTGTGTTTATTATTATTCTTACATGTAAACATATGTAATATAATAATAATGATACTAAACTTACATTGTAAAGAAATATATAACACTAAAAATAAAATATTAAATATATATAAATATAATTGAAATAAAAAAATGAAATCATTAAAAAATATTTATTTTACTAGTGCGATATTTGTTTCTGCACTCTTTCACTTAGCTTTTGCAAATCGATGAACGCATCTCATGAGTTCGCAAAATGTAATTTAATTATTCTGCGAACTCATTAATAAAACAGGCAATATCTGTCCTATATTCGCAAGAATATTATTTTTAAATGAAAGTTAATTTTTTCTCATAACTTCAACAGTTAATTTTTGAGTATATATTTTTTAAATCCATTGATTTTCATTACTTTGTAACTGCAAAGAAATCGTAAACAGTAAAGAAATAGTAAATACTGTAAGAAAAGAACACTGCAAAAAAAGTACTGAAGAAATTACTGCAAAGAAAATACTACAAAGAAAAGAAAACTGTAAAGAAATAGTAAGTATGATGTAAAAAAGGGCTGATGCACCTTAAAATTGGCAAAACAGTTTGTTTGTATAAAGTAGGAAAGTGGGTAAAATGTAAAACATAAAAACAGTTGAGCATCTCTTAAAATAATTTTCCTTAATAATAAAATACCACTCATTATCTGTTACTTCAGTTAATGAGATATGAAAATGGAGCCAAGATAACATCCTGCATATATTTTGAAATGAATGCGTGTTGAAACATAATTTGGTTTCAATGTTAATTAATGAAAGAGGAAGAAAAATTTAAGAAACAATCAGGTTTTTTGTACGATAAAATAATGAATTATTTGTTTCATTTTAAAAGCACATATAAATAGTCGGAAACTACATTGACAGACTAAACCTTTGTAATAAATCTTTGCATTTAAAAGTTTATTTTGTTTAATACGGTTTGAGATCAGAAAACTGTACAATAATATTTTGTGATAATTGTTGATTACTATAGAAGGAGAAAATCAGTTGCATTATTTTTGCTGAGGAATTTGTTAGTATTACTTGGGAATAAACAACTTAAATTATGTAAAATTCAACAGTGGTAACAATTTATTTATTTAATTGTTGTTGTTGTTGCCGTAACCCCTAAAGAGCACAAGCAAATCAAATATCGTGGTGTTCCCGAATATTATTGGCTATGTTGATTGACAGCTCGGAATATGAATTCTCTTCGGAGGAAGGGTCCAGACAAGGGTCCAGAGACTGTCCAGTAGCTGTAACAGTTGGGCAGTCAAAGACATGATGAGGAGTCAGCTCGACATCAGGACAGTTGCCACATTTTTGGTATTTTTTTCAGCAGATAGTTTCCTATTTTTGTGGTGCTTCATCCTTCATCTTGTGAGAGTGGTGGTTGTCTTTCTGTCGACGTTTAGTTCTGCAATTTGGTATTTAATTTTAATCTTAGAAGGAATCATAAGTTTAAATTTTTTTAGGGAAGTAGGAATGACCGGCGTATGATCCAGATTTCAGGCATTCTTCGCCAAAGAAACTGTAATTTCATTAAATTCCAAATCCACATGAGCAGGGGTCTTTACATTGTTTGCAGGATACACATTCTGTGCAAGCAGTGGATGCGTTCTAAAAGAGATATAATTCTCAAGATCATACTTGAAAAACCTTTATTAAGATTCTGTAAGTCAAACATTGAGTCAGTGAAGATAATAATGCAATTCATATTTATTTAGTTTATCGTTGCTGAAGTAGATATCTATTTCAACTCTCTTTTCATATAAATCATTTATCTTCTGTACAATCATCTGTTGCCATGAACATCTATTTCCATTGAGGTTAATCATGTACCATTTTAATATTACTTATAATATTCGTCATTCAAATGTTACATACCTCCACGTTTCTGGAAGCAGTGATTGCAAAGGACGCATCCAGCAGATTCGAATCTCAGTCCTCTTGCACGATAGTTGAGCCACTAGAATAGAAGATGAAATTGTATTATGTATTCTTCTTCTTTTTAATTGGTTAGTTCGAATAGAAAATCATCTTAAAGTAATAAGCAGAGTCTTTCAATTCTTAAATTAAGTATTTGAAACTCATAGGAGATTAATTTCTGACTAAGTTATGAAGTGTCGAATTTCTATAAATGCCTCATAACTTCGATTCTTGCATTTTTCGTACCTTGCAACTTTTTTGAATATATTTTCTTTTCAAGACTTTCAAACTCTGCTATTTTTAATACGAAATCAACATGGCAATATTATATTAAATACCCAAATGTAACAATGCATCAGTAGTGCAAATTCAATTGTGTAATAAAATTTTATTATCTCCTTTTTAATTCAACATGATGTTCTAATTTATTTTCGTTCTCGTACTCATGCATCATGTTGATTGAAAGGTACTATATACGTTTGCTTAAAATTATGTACGTAGTTACTGTACAATGCAAATGATATTAGAGAGTTTTTGCGTACCGTATTTTTATCGTCCGATATTTTTTTTCTCCCTAGTGCGCATGCTCATAGGAAACTTTATTACAGATACGCAAGCGCAATTTCCTATGAGCAGCGCGCTAGGGAGAAAAAAAATGCCGGACGATAAAAATACGGTATGCAAAAACTCTCTATTATATGATGACCTTGCGCAATATTTATCCAGCAATTAAAATGCAAATCGTCTTATTTAATGACGGATTATGAATTTTGATAATTCTGCAATAATTCGCTGGTTTGAATTTATCTTTATTGTAATTCCGTCAATCCTTAAATCTAATTCTATATTTTCAAACTGTCAGGACAGACCAAATGCTAAATATTTAACGTTGCACAACTAGTAGCGCAGTTGTAACGTTTGTAACCACAGTGCTGGACGACACAGAATCGAAACCTCTGGTCACAGCTTTCCGAAACGGCGATAATGTCAGCATATCAACCGTCAGGCTTCCTGGTTAAAATACTGCCCTTCTCTGGTTTTTCTCATGTAATAAATACTCAGATGTTGGCTTTAGAGCTGAAGAAGATTAGTTCAAAACCTGTTGAGCGATTCGAAGCAAAATATACCTTGTTTTTAGCGTAAATGAGTATTTAAAATTTTTAGACCGGAAATTCCATCCATCAAAACAGATGACGCGAGTGGAAGTGTTTGTTCCAATGTAAGGTGACACCAGTGGCAATAAACTTAGAGTATTAGAGCTAGTGAGTCGATATGTAACTGCCACAACATTGGTAGAAGAATTCATCAACCTTGGCGATTGGAATGGTAATGTTTGCACTTAATTATGGTGGCACCAATAGCAACAAGATTAGAGTATTAGAGGCTAGTGAATAGATATGTATTGGTAGAAGAGTCAATCAATTTTTGGTTTATGCCTTATTTCAACCTACATATAAAATATCTAAGTAATGTATTTGAATACTTATGCTCCTTGACACTCCCTCTCAATTGACTTGGGGTCAATGGGATATTAATTATGACAGCTTCAGAGAAAAATACAGATTTATTAAAATACAGGGTGATTATAATTAAATTCTCACTTTCAAAATCCTGTAAAAAAAGAACCACTAGACATATTGAGTTCAAATTTGAAATGAAGATACTTGAAGAAGGGGCAAACGGTATGGCATCAAAAAAAAGTGCCGAAAGAAGTTCCACCTATTTTTCTCATCCAATTTGATATGACTTTGCTATGGTGGATGGGCTTTCCACTAATAGTGTCACAATTGTTGAATGATTTGGAAGTAATTTTTTTCTTCAAAACTGAAACAATCAAGCACATTGAACACTGTAACTGTTGGTTTGCTGTACAACTCATGCCAAATACGTTGTCATTTCGATTCAAAATATCACTGGCAGCCGAATTCACTTTTTTTATGCCGCTTGCAACGACATCTATTAATGCACTTTGGATGTCGTACCATTTCCCCCTTCTACGAATAGCTTTAGTTCAAATTTGAACTCATTGTGACGAGTGGTTCTTTTTTTACAGCATTTTGAAAGTGGCATTTGAAGCATTTTGAAAGCACTTTTATTATAATCGCCCTGTATTATTTAAACTAAATAAAACGTTAGCAATTATCGTTAATTGTTTCATCAAATCTTCCTTTCACTTTATTTACAGCTATTTTTGTTAAATCAGCGCTTTTTACATTAATTCTCATTCATTTTCTATGATAGTCAATTTGTCCTTTTATCACAATTTTCCAGTAACTGATTACCTTGATTGTGGAATATTTTTAGCTTTGTTTCTTTTAAAAATCGATAAGATCTTTTAATCAGAAAAGCTATTCGAGTTCCCTTTTTTGTTTACATTGTGGCATTTTAAATACGTGCTATTCAAGGACAGCTGATTACTGCATGCGCGTGAGTGGTTAGCTAATTCGGCTAATCGCTTCTATTCAACTTTCAATACGTGATGATTTGAAGTGTGTAAACCAAACTAATTTTAGGGTTTGGAAATTGAGCTCTACATTTTCCAACTAAACTGTGTTTCTACGTAAGCTAATTAAATGTATTTGTTGAAATACAAAACTACTTAATTGAACTAAAAGCAGCTATTTAAGTATTTCGAAGGCAGTTCTTAACATTTTAAAATTTCGAAATATTTTGCCATTACAACGGAAAACATGTAGAAGATTCAAGGGTGCACCACTGGGAAGGAGTATTGGGGGTGGTAACTGGGGTGCTAGAACCCACCTAAATTGTTTTTTCCTTATCGAGCAACATAAACAGTTCTAAATTTTTCTCATGGCGCATTTTGAATTAGCATTAAATTTACAAAAATTCCATCACATTCTGTTCTAAATTAATCAAAGAACGGCATTTGTAAATAATAACAATTAATAATAAATAACAACTATCAATAACATTAAAAATAAAACTGACTTTTAATTTCTGAATCAGTACAAATTTTGATACTCTGGGATAATTTGTTTGTATTGATTGAATTATCACTTTTCCAATTTTTGTTTTATTAGCTCAAAAAATTGGGATATTAAAAACAAAATTATATATCTCTTTGTACGACTCTAGTTAGATATTGATTTACCCCATAGGGAATTTAAATAAAAAAATGCAGTATTTGACACTTAATAATCGATTGCAATATTTGACTTCAAATCACAAACGTCAGGACACACATGAACAGTTTTTGAAGAATATTATAGAACATTTTTATAAATTTACTGCAAATGATGTTGCTTAAGCAACTATTACTATATGTTATTAATAATTATTAATTTAGGAGATAATTGTAATTATAAATAAATCACTGGTTTGTAGAAATAGGCTCGTGGCAGTTGACGGCGATCAAATAATCGATCAGTTATTAGATGAACAAATATGAAAAACTTACTATAAATACTATACAGAATTTATTACGTATATTGTAATTGATGTTGCTTAAGCAAATATTACTAGATGTTATAACAGTACTCATTAATTTGGGAGATAATTGTAATTATAAATAAAACCAATGGTTGGGAGAAACTGACTTGGGATTGCTGATGACCAATCAATGATTTAACCAGGTTCTCACTCAGGGGGTTTAACCGTTTATAAAAGCTCAGTAAGTATTACTAAACGATAAGTAATTGAAGAGATATCTCAAATCAAAATTTCATACATTAGTTGTTTTATTAATAATTTTACATTGCACTAATTTGGTACAAGTACATAAAAAAAAAGAACATTAAAATCAAAAAGTATTGCTCAAAAAAAATTTTAATTTCTAAAGAAATGAAGTAAGCAAATGAATTAAAATTCATTCTTCTTCTCTTTTTTGGCAGATCATCAATAACATCATTTATGCCAACTTCAATATCGATTAATCAACTTTAATATCGATCATATCGATTAATATGTAATAAAACTAAACCAAGAAAAAAAACCAGGATCAATCAACGCATTCTAACAAAATAAAATTGAGCGATCATAAAATTGACACTGATATGAAAAACTTTAATTCATAGAAATAATCAACATTTAACAAAAAAAAAAAAAAAAAAAAAAATTGGGCCTAAGTGGGAAGTGCAAACTATTCATTTATGGGTTTTGGGTGGGGCGTTCAAATCCGTCAGCCTCTCTCCTGTCTGGTTACTTGACAGAACCAAATAACCGACTCGTTAGGAAAGGGATGGACAAACTACGGCCCGCGGACCAAATACGGCCCTCCGAAAGGTTCTATCCGGCCCGCGGATAGAATTTTAATTTGTCAGTCCGAGGAAAATGAAAATAAATATATATTTATATATTATATATCCATCTCCTTTTCTACTTTGATTAAATATTATTTTTTCCTTCTTTTTTTTTTTCAAATGAGTGATGATCTTTTTAATACAAAACTTAACTAATATCTCGCGCCCAGAAAATCAGTGCTATGTTTGCTTCTTCTTATATATGTGAACAAGTGTTTTCAACTACGAACCCTAGAAAGAATTGAAGTAGACTGACAGATGAGCATTTAGCCTCGTTCCTTAGAAGCAGTACATCTCACTTCGAACCTCACTATAAGGAACTTTTAAAAATGAAATCGCAATTTCATTCATCTCGTTAACATATTTAAATTGTAGCACTTGTATATTGTTTTTAAAATTTTAGAAAAAATTATCTTGGCCCGCCAAATTTTTTTTTTCAATTTTTGGCCCGCCACCGAAGAAGTTTGCCCATCCCTGGGTTAGGAGATGAACAGTGTTTGAATAATATACAAAACTATATTATACAAAATTTATGTTATACAAAATAATATTATACAAAATTTATATTATACAAAATAATATTATACAAAATTTACATTATATAAAATAATATTATATAAAACTCGTATATATATATATGTATTGTATCTTATATGTAATAATATACAAAATTATATTATACAAAATTTATGTTATACAAAATAATATTATACAAAATTTATATTATACAAAATAATATTATACAAAATTTACATTATACAAAATAATATTATACAAAACTCGTATATATATGTATTGTATCTTATATGTAATAATATACAAAATTATATTATACAAAATTTATATTATACAAAATAATATTATACAAAATTAATGTTATACAAAATAATATTATACAAAATAATATTATACAAAATTTATATTATATAAAATTTATGTTATACAAAATAATATTATACAAAATTCATATATATATGTATTGTATCTTACATGTATTCATATGCAAATAATGTTATTATAACCAATATTTTCCAAAAATTGGTATTATTATGCTTAGTAACTTAAGAGTTATTTGTAATTGTAAATAAAACCATTGGTTGGTAGAAGGCTTTAAATTGAGTCATTAATGTTGATATACTGCCAAATAACTGGCAGTCTACTGGTTCTTTCCTAGTCGTGCATCAATGGAAATGTGTCTATTCAGGCTGAAAAGTTAAATCTTGTCCTTGTGCAACAGTCAATGGTCTGATCGCCACTTACATTTTCTAATTCAATGGCTTCAATTTATAAGAGATGATTAGATAACGCATTTACCATTCTCAATACGTGACAGATGAATAGGTGAAATGGAAATTAACAAATATTCTTTCAAAAAGAAATTTAAAAAATAAATGATCAGACTGAAATCTTCTGGCTCTTAATTTTTTTTTAATTGATTACATAGTACATTTGTGTCCTTGGCATTGACCTCAAGGACATCGACATTCACATAGGAGGCTTTTTCAGAAGCTTAAAACAAGTTTTTTCTTAATTTTTATTTAGCTAATTGAGTAATTATTAAATTTCTGTTGCTTCAATCTTCCCATCTTTTGCAAACGCATAAAAAATCATTTACTTATTTTACAAATACTTGAGAAAGAAAAGAAAGCAATGATATTTCACAAAGTAATAGATTTACAAACTACTATTATGAAAAAACTAAACTACTTTACTATGAGCTTCGAAAGTAACAAAATTCGATTCGAAATTTGACTAACGAAGATTGATCAAAGGTGTCCCCATTAGAAGTACAAGCGATTAGGTTTTAGGTAGAGGCCGAGTCATCGATTTGGTACCTCCTATCCACTGAGTATTGATAAAATAGAGAGCGCTTTACTATTCAAAATGAACAAAATGTAATGTCAACATCTCCCGTTTTTTTAGTACTGCATTTCCACTTGGCCTGTTTTCTATACATTTTTCTTCACAAATACGGTTATATAATTCTTGTATTAATATATATATATATATATATATATATATATGACAAGAGGTTTTAGACCTGTTCTGGATCTAATGGCCGAATGAGTAGCGCTCTGGTACTCATTGCCACAGGTTTCGGGTTGAGTCCTGGCCGGGCCATGGATGTTTGTAGTGGTTCGGAATCCACTTTAAGCCGTAGGTTCCTATCTAATATGATTGCAGAGTGTTGGACGTAAGGCTGGCCACCCTACGCCGGAAAAAGTTAGCATCACGGAGCCAAGTCAGACTTCTACCTGCGGGAGTTCCATCACAACAGAAACTGCCTCCCTCTTTTCACTCCTTCCATGAAACTAGGGTGAGATAGGTTCAAGATAGGTTCAAGAAACAACAGAACTATTCTCACCAATAGTATAATTAGTTATCAAACTGCCATTGCATTAGATAGGCTACAAAACCTTGAAATACATACATAAAACTAGTTACGAATTAGTCTACTGGTTCTTTCCTAGTCGTGCTTTATTCAGTCAGAGGAGTTAAATTTTGTTCTTATGCAATAGTCAATTGTCGGGTCGCCATTTACATTTTCGATTTCAATGGCTTCAATTTATAAGAGATGATTAGATAACGTATTGATCTTTCTGAATACGTGACAGATGAATAGGTGAAATGGAAATTAACAAATATTTTTTCAAAAACAAATTTAAAAATAAATTATCAAACTGAAATTTTCTGTCCCTTATTTTTTTTTTTTTTTAATTCATTAAATAGCACATTGGTGTCCTTGGCATTGACCTCAAGGACATCGACATCCACATAGGAGAATTTTTTTGAGAACTTTAAAACAGGTTTTTTTTTCTTAATTTTAATTGCACTTTTTGACTAAATATTAAACATGTATTTGCTTCAATCTTCTTATAATTTGCAAATGCTTAAAAAAATATTTTTCTTATTTTGTAAATGCTGAAAAAAGAAAAAAAAGTAGTGACATTTCACAAAAGAATAGATCAAATAATAGATTTAAAAAAAAAAAAAAAAAAAACATAAATAACAGTTCGATACTACTATGAGCTACGAAAGTAAATAAATTAGGTGCGAAATTTGACTAACGAAGATTGATTAAAGGTGTTTACAAAAGAAGAAATGCAAGGAATTAGGGTTCAGCTTAGTGTAGGGGGTTACGATTTATAGGTTTGGTGTCTCCAAACCATTGAGTATTAATAAAACAGAGAGAAATCCACCGAATGCCCCTGTGATTAACACTCTTTCAAAATGGTGGTGGCCCAATGTTAGAACAAGATAGCAAGTTCCCGTTCTGAATATTGAAACCTTGTTAATGCTAAATTTGCTATTCTGTTGGCAAATAAGCTGTTGTTGAAATGTCCAGCATTTGAAAAAATGTTGCTACTAATTTTACTTGTAGTAATCGACCTTTCCGTTAGGTTTGCATATTTGTATCTAATAAAAAAAATAAATATTTTAATACTTTCTATTTTAATGCTAAAAGAGCAGTATTAATATACTTAGGTTCAGTAACAACGTTTATTTAATAAATAGAAAGAAATCGTGAAATGCTGGAATTGTGAAAGGAGCAGTTGTACCATGAACGCAAATGCTTAATAATAATAAATAGTTTTGCACATGCCAAAAAGTGTGTTTCATAAATAAAAAAAATTTCTAGAATAATTTGTATTCCAATTTTATTTAATAAAAATAGTAACAATTACAATTAATACTTGTAATTGCAAGTATGGTGTAGTAGGATTAATTTAAAAAGTTATTATGTTTTCAAATGTTTATTTCGATTTTCTCAAATATATTTATAGCAGTTATTAAAATAATCGTTTATCGACATTTATTTATGTAACTTTATAACTATATAAAAAAAAATTCTTCACAATGTTATTTCGATAGGAAATTTGTAGTAATTTTAATTTTAATTTTTTATTACTTTTTTTTCTTATCAGTAAAAATTCTCAAAAATTCATATGTAATATGTAAATTGTATGTGTATTATGTCACTTCATAAAATGTAAGTAAAAAAATCCTATTAACTTCTTTCCTAGATAAATAAGAATATAAATTCTTATAAATAATTAGATATTAAATAATAGTGAAAGTTCTTTAACAGCAATAGTTAAAAATTCATTAAATTACAAAAATACAATTAATATGCAATTATATGATTATTATATTTTATTATTATTATTTAAACGCAATTTTATTTATTATTATTTAAATGCAATTTTATATTTTATATTTAATGCATTAATTATAAAATTCATTAAATTACAAAAATGCATAAATTAAATCTTTTAATAGGAAATTTATGTATTTTTTGGAAACAAAAAAATGGTGAAACAATTGTTACATTTTTAACAGTTTTAAAAATATTAGATGATGTTTATTTTATTTAATTCTATATAGCCTTTCTTAAATGAAATATTACGTGCAACTATAAAATAATATTCATGTAAAGTCACATAACCATAACGTGATATTACGCATTACGCAATTTCGATTAAAAACAAATCTTTTACAGCAAATTACTGGCTCATAAGAAAACAGAGGCAATAAAAAAATATTTAGCGTATTCAATTCTTATCAATTTTTTAAAAATCTGTAATGGAAGAAACCAAAGTTGCAAGTAGGGAAAAACTCATTCGTAAATTTTAGAAACAAATATTTTTATTTAAAAAAAATCAAATGATAGCAGATATTTATGCAAATTTAGATTTTATTTTTTTAAAACAGAGTTAAACAAATGATGGATTAAAATAATATTAATGGAAAAAATATTAACAATGAAAATGATATAATAATAATCTTAGAAATATAAGATTATTAAAATATCTTAAAATATCGTTTGATAATAAATAATATTATGAAATAATTATTTTATTAATAGATAATATTAATAAATAATATTTTAATAAAAATAAATATTTAAATGCTATATATATAACATTTATATATTTATATATATATATATATATATACATACATATATATATATATATATATATATATATATATATATATATATATATATATATATATATATAAACTCAAAAATAAAGAAAAAAAAGTTCTCTAAAATGTTCCAAATTCTTTAAAATGAATAAATATTATTCTATATTAACAATTATTATATATTATTCATTATTAATAATTAATGATTATTTGAATAAGTATTATTCTATATATTATTCTAAGTATTAAGTATTTGTTAGAAAATGTTATTATTATGTTAACGATTATTATAGCGGCATATAAGATTATTAAGCACGTTTTTAATTACAAAGGTGTATTAATTGATGTATAACGATATATGTAATAATTATAAAATTATTAAGTTAATGATTATAATACGAGCTAATGATATATTAATTATAATCATTATATTAATTATAATAATTAATAATAATAATTATTATTTATAATAATCATTAATAATGATTATAATTAATTATTTATCATCCAAATATATATTTGGTTGTAAAAAGAGAACTTTCCTTTATACACAAATACACTCATGTCCATAAATTAAGGATAATTCAGAATCACACAGAAATTGAACTCTAAAATAAAAATTTCACCTGCAGAAGTATAACACACATCTTGAAGAAGAATATGCAAATGACAGGAAACCACCAGATGGCTCGGATAGTACGTCACAATGACGAGAGTGTAAGAGAGGGGTATATAAGGAATGGTGGCAAAGAAGTAAAATTGTTCACAAGCGCTTTAAAAGCCTTTCAGTGCAATAACCGCATAGTTATGGCACAAAGGAAGCGTTTGGATGTTTTTTTTACGTGGTAGATTTATCGGACGACTGGAATGTGGACGTACCCAGCTGGAAGTATCCGAGGAACTTGGAATCGCCCAGAGTGTCATCTCCAGGCTTTGGCAACGATTCCAAGATGATGGTAATGTGAGTAAATGTTACAGCACAGGTCGCCTCCGAGTTACAACGCCGAATGAGGACCAGTATTTAGCAGTTACTGCCAAAAGAAACAGACGGAGCACAGCATCAGACCTGTCTCGTCAGCTCTCTTCAGTTACCGGTACGACAGTTTCAAGGCAGACCGTGTACAGACGCTTAGGGCACATTGGTCTATATGCTCGTAGGCCTGTCAGATGTGTTCCACTTACCGCAACTCACTGTCGCCTGCGATTAACCTGGAGTAGAGAGCATGCATTGTGGGCACCGCAACAGTGGTCTTGTATGATGTTTTCCCACGAGTCCAGGTTAAGTTTGCAGTCTGATTCTCGCCGGATTTTCATAGAGAGAGCGCCAGGTACCCGTTACCACCAAGAGAACACCATTGAACGACACCGTTACGGTGGTGCAGGATGGCTCGTTTGGGGAGGAATTATTCTAGGTTCCAGAACTGACCTGCATGTTCAGAGTGTAACGATGACAGGCCACATCTATCGGGATGCCATTCTGGAACAACATGTACGTTTGTTTCGGGGCGCCATGGGTGCTGAATTTCTGTTTATGGATGACAACGCCCGTCCTCACCGTGCAAACATTGTAGACGAATGCCTTCAATTGGAGGATATCGCCCGTATGGATTGGCCAGCATACTCACCGGACTTGAATCCAATAGAGCATGTGTGGGATATGCTTGGCCGACGAATTGGCCGTCAACCCTCTCCCACCTGTCAACCGGAACTTCGGAGGGCATTGCTTGATGAGTGGTGTAATATTCCCCAAGATCAGGTAAGGCATGTATTGCATCGTCCGGGAGACATACTTCATATTAACCATCATACTAACCATGTTATACTGTTTTTGGTAAATAGGTTCTTTTTTAAAATTTGCTCCAGGGAGTAAAAATCGCAATTTTTATTAATTATGTCAAACATATAGCATCTTTTTTGCTATTTACCTTTTGTTTAATAAATAGACTTTACAAATAAGTCAAATTTGTTTTGCTTCTGTCTCTTTCTTTGCCTGAACTTCATTATCCTTAATTTATGGACATGAGTGTATCATAGTATATAGAAGGGGGAAAAAATTATGCAATGTTGCATTTTCTCAACATCAGTTTTAAATAAGTAATAGTGAAAATTAGTAGAATATTTTACTATCTTGTATAAAATAACATGAGCAACCAAAATAATGCATACAAAAATAACATAAACAAACAAAATAATCCACGCAAAATGACATAAACAAACAAAATAATCCATACAAAATAACATAAACAAATAACATATTTGGAAAAAAATTTTGCTCTTATACCATTCGTAAAATAAACACAGCAGTTATCTTTTGTATCAGCTGCATCTTTTGTCTGACCTAAATAGTTGATAAGAGAAAAATATAGGAGAAAACCTGAAACTAGAACTACTGTTATCAAAGTGTAAATACCACATGGTTGATAAAGGAAAGGGTTCAAAATTCCAAAATCATGGAGTTCAAATAATGACTTGGGCATGAACAGAACGCCAGCCACAAAATTATTCATCAGTGTCTGAATTATTGTGAATAATTCCATCTCCTAAGTATTAGTAAATCGCAGATAAAATTTAAATAAGGATATTAAGATAGAATGCTACATTCATAATTCGACTTTAAAGCTTCTTATAATAAATAAGAAATAATATTTGAAATCGATAGATCAAAGCAGGTAAATATTCTTTACGCTTTTTATTGTTTATTATTTCTTTGTAAATCAAATTATTTTTGGTGGGGTAGCTGATAATTTTTATTCTACAAAATGTTTTTTACCCATAAAATTATGGGTATTGTCTTAGGAAGTGGTGTTTTTCGTTTCCTTGATTGGATTTTCATGACCTTGACCACTTTCAACCTTTTTTATTGGGTTTTTTTTTTTTTTTTTTTTTTTTTTTTTTTTTTTTTTTTTTTTTTTCTTTCCCGAGCTAATCTTATTGTTTATTGAAATTTCTGTCACGAACTTTTTTTATGCATAATATTTATTTCGATTTCTCTAACGAGCTAATAATTATATAATTAAATAATTTTAAATTGTTCTAAAAGATCGTCTGGTGAAAGCAAATTTATTTCAAAGTCAAAATGAGATTTTTGAAAAAAAGGAAATCGTTCTATAGTTTTATTTTTATTTTAGGAATGTTGTTATGCTTTTTGTTCTTTGTTTTTATTCTAAATTTTGTGGGTATCCTTTATATCACCCAAGCCGATTATTTTATATTATTATTATTATTTATTTATGTATTTATTTATTTTTGTATTCTAATATTTTTTTTAATATTTTTAATCTTTTCTGACACTCAAATGTGTTATAAAAAAATCATCACAATTTTTTGTCCAAGAAATATGTATTAGATATATTTTAAATTGTATATATATATTAAGTGAAATAACAAAGCACTTTTGAAAACGAAAACTTTTTCGACTTACTTAGTTGGACACTGAGGATTAGACAAACACGCATCTATTGTAAATAATGAATCAGAATTATAAAAAAAAAATAATTAATGTTTTGTTCCAGAGACATATATTTTGTATATATGTTATGTCATCTAACATTTCTATCATTAAACATTTTTTTTCATTATTTAACTATCTGAAAACCATGTTTTGCACTTTAACAAAAACTTTATAAAAACTTTTCTGTTGAACATCTATGTATCTCGTCGGTGTTCTATTTATATTTATATATATTAGCAGAACCCGGCGTACGTTGTCTTGCCAAAAAATATGCATTGTAGAAATTCACACATCGCGAATATATTCTCCGTGTTCCAATATATGTGCATACTCATTTTCATGAATATCGTTTGAACGGTACATAATATGAAAGGCTGGTGGCAAGTAACAATAAAGTGAATAGCGCGAACCTATTTTCCATACCCGAATACATATTATTACCAATTTTCATAGAGTTTGACTGAGCGGTATAAAAGTTGATATATGGCAGCACTATCTGATGGCGATTTACAACAAAGGGGATAGCATAAAAAACATTCTCCATGTTTTGTCAAACACACACACAAAATTTCATCAAAATCCGTCCAACCGTTTAGAAGGAGTTCAGTGACAAACACACGTACAGAAGAATTATATATATAAAGATATATTTATGCCTCGAACAATTCCTCGAAGAGCGATGACGGAAGGCCACTGCTTTCTGGGAGGACTTTTAAAGGTAACTTCCCCACATTTGCGGTATGCGGTATGGACTAGAAAAACTCACACAAGTAGTCTGACTATCGATGCAAAATCCTTTACATTTATTATGACAATCGTCATTGAGTCGCCTTGTTCCTTAAAGCAGTGAATTCAAGGGATGTCATCAACGAATTTCTGAACTATGAAAATGAGCTACGCATGTGGGGCCATAAGTAATTTTTATAACTGTGAAATGTTAATAGTAATAATAATAATAATATCTGCACGTATTTCTAAAGAATTATGGATAATTGCAGTAATCGGAAAAAGCACTCAATCAAAACAAAACTCTTTATTTATTTATTTTTTAACAAAGTCTTCAATAAGAATGGAAGAATTGATTTGTTTAAAAAAAAGAAATTGTGGAAAATTCTTGGAAATTGTTCAAGTTCAAAAAATTATTAGAAGAGTCAAGTTTATCCGTATTAAGAACTGGACATTCTATGACAATAATTTTTAAGTTAATTTTCTTGCCTTTGACTGAAATCATAATCAATAGTTACCAAAGAAGAGAAAAAAAATAGTAATGAAAAATAAAATGTGGCAAGAGCAACTTAATAGTCTTATTTTCGGAGAAAAACAAGAAAGTGTACACTTTATACAATTTTCCTCATCGATGTAGTAAAAAAAATCTGTATCCGTGCAAACATTAGTGCAGATTCTAGATGCCATTAAGCATATCATATTTTTATAAGAACATTTTCTTTTGTCATACTATATTTATGTGATACAATATGAATAATATCAATAGGGTTTAGACAGAAATGCGTTTACGTGTACTAACATTAATGACAAAAACAATAACCGATATATCTAACATGTGATTTTTTTTTTGTTTTTGTTTTTTTGTTATCTCAAAAATTGCTTTTAATCCCTATCGCTCATATTCGATTGTTAAACAGGATAAAAGCAAAGTACAGTAATTCCCCTCCTATAGTCCGTAATATCATGTAAACTGCAGGCTTTATTTTCGGCCCAAAAAATGAGTGATCTCATACATTACGCAGGGGCGTATAATCTGCAGGAGTAATTTCCAGTCTGAAAAAGTAGATGACTTCTTAAAAGAAGTCGCGCAGTTTAATGCGCGGGCGTAATTTTCGTCCAGAAAAGAAATTGAATAATCTCATACATTACGCAGGGGCGTATAATCCATCTTATTAACGCATTAAGCAGGAACGTAATTTTCGTTTAGAAAAAAATTACGATTTCGTAAAATACGTCTCGCAGTATAATCCACGTTCGTAATTTTTGATCCCAAAAAACTGACGTTCGTGTATAATAGAAGCATCGCGGTATACAATCAGAGAGCGTAATTTTCAGCCCCCAAAAAATCAAAAATTCAGCCTCAAAAATTAAATGATCTCATACAATATAATCCATGACTATAAATAATTAATTCGGCGTATAATCCACGTACATAATTTTCGGTCTGAAAAAATTGACGATTGCATAAAATACGCCACATTGCATAATACGCGAGCATAATTTTCGGTCCAAAATAGAAAAAATTGAACGACCTTATACAATATGCAGCGACATATAAAATGTCTTAAAACTACCAAAAAACTTTTCTGTTTTAAAGAACGTTTTTTGATGTCATAATTATTGTAAAAATAGTCATATAAATTTAAAATGATGGTAACCAGTAAATAATATATATATTTGTGTATTATGATGAACTCAATAGAAATGACATTGTTGCAGACGATTTGCAATCTTTGTTCTCTGATTTCTAATATTTACTGTAAAAATTAAAATCTTGATCAGTATCACAGTTAATTATTTGACGTTAGTATTTCTAATTCTTTCTAATTCTAATCACAGTTAGTATTTCTAATTCTTATCTATAACTTCATCCCATTCCCTTTTCATCCACTACTACACACGTTTGAAAAGCGTTGCAATTTGTCAATTTTTCTGAAAATTCCGGCTTTCTACCCATGGCTCATAACTACCATGTTATTATGTTTATTTCTTTATGTTTAGATGATCATTAATTTTTCTCTCTCACAAAGTTTTGTCGACTTTTGCAATTTTGACTGGCAGTTTTAAAAGAGTTTGATTTTTATTAAACTTCCAAAAACTTGTCTACAGATTGTAGGCAGAGGTCCAGAATCGCCACCAATAAACTTTGAAATTTTTAGCATATAATCAAAGAAAATTAAGATATTTGTAAAAATTTAGTAAAATAAAAATATAGTTTTTTTTAAAAAGTACACTAGTACACAAGTAATAAAATTAATTTATATAATTCTGCAATATTATTAACAATGTGTAAAATAAGGTATAAAAATAACAAGGATTTGAATTTGGACTAATAGCACCTAAAACGCGTTTTTTAACCATTATATCATCAGCGCTATCATCTGGTATGGAATCTTTCAAAATAAAAGTTTTCAAACCTTTTCTCCGAAAACTATTGAGATATCACTGTAATAATTCGAGAAAATGTTCGAAAAAAATCCCCAAAATACCCTAAAATATTAGTTGTCATGGCCATAGCAATATTGCCCACCGTTTTAAGAAGATAGGATCGCTTTTACCTGAAAATTCCTGAGTTCGCATTATCCCCTCTATCACTGTATGGTTTTGTCTCATAACAATAGCCATGACTATAACCACGAAAGTACATTGCAGCCAGTAAGGGGTCAGTATTTGTTAACCTTTGAGCTGCTTATCAGTAAAGGTCATGACTTTTTCGTTGAAGCTTACATTTCCTTAGGAGTTATTTGCTGTAGTATTTTTAGAGTTGGTGATATTCGATTTGTCTGTTTTTCGAATTATTGCAATCCTTAATCATCTCCTGAAATATATTTTACAAGGTGATTGTAAAATAATCACTGCAAATTTGTTCAGACAAACTTACTATATAATCCCTAAAGTTTGTTGTATTTTAAAAACCACGTGGACATCGTTGCTGTTAAGCAGATTTTTATAAAGTAAGTTTTACTGTTCGTTTGTATATAGACTAGTAAAAATTTTAAGGTTTTTCTTGCCATGTACATGAGCGTAAAGTAACTTTTTTTCTTTTATTTTATAAAATATTTTTCTTTACATTATTAATTTTTGTACTTTAAAATTTATGTAGATATGAATAAGATTTTATGGTGTGTGTGTCTATGCATGTTAATAAAAGGTTTAAAACAGTAGTAATCTAATTATTAAGTAGTTGTTTATGTCCACGAATAGACAGATTTGCGAAAACATGGGGCCGCTTAAAAAAATATTTATCGTATATTTATATGTAATTTTTTCCGCAACAGTTAGTAATTTGTACTTTTTATTTATCATTTAAGTAAATCTATCTTTTGAATGTATCTTTACTATAAGCAACTAACAATAATTTTGCAGCCTTAGTAATTATAATCGTATAAAGTAATTGAGATTATAAAGTAATTAAGATTTTCGTAAATTAATTTTATTGCCATATAGTAATTGACTGTTTGATCGTAATAAAAACTAAAAGATCTAAAATCTATGAATGTAAATTTTATTGACTTTTTATTCATCCTTTAAGTAGACTTCAATTTTTTTTATCTATCTTTAATGCAAGCAACTAACAATAATTTTGCTGTTTTAGTCAATAGTGATTAAGATGACGAGAGTTTCGTAAATTAATTTATATAGGCACATAGTAATTGATTATTTTATTGTAAAAAAAACTAAAAGATCTAAAAATAATTTTTTTATTTATCATTTAAGTAAATTCTAATTTTTTCCAATTTATCTTTAATACAAGCAACTAGCAATAATTTTGCATCCTTAGTAATTATAATCACATATAGTAATTAAGATGACGAGATTTTCGTAAATTAATTTACATAGACATATAGCAATTGATGATTTGATTGTAAAAAAAATAAAGAATCTAGACACTAAACATCTAAAAATAATTGACTTTTTATTTATCATTTAAATAAATTTTAATACTATTTAAATTCACTTTTTTGAAATTAATAAACAGAATGTAAACTCTGTATGGGAGTGTCCCTCTCTCAAGCATGATAAGTCCTTTTAAAAGGAAGTAAAATAGTATTTAGTATTTCTGATTTTAAGCGTATACAGTCTTAGAACTTGCGATAGTTTAGATTTATTTTTTCCATAGTCTATTTTCCACTTCCGTTGTATACTTAATATTTTCAGAATTATATGATTTATGCTTTTTTAAAGGGCTGGGTTTTTTTTATGAACATTATATTGCTATGGTATGAATATCGCGACGTCACCAAAAAGACATAATTAAAGATAATTATTTAAAACATGAATTAATATTTTGGAAGTCTACAAATATTTTGTAATTAAAATATTAATTTGCCATATTATAACTTTGGCTGCACGCGCAAGTAACGATCTCAATATATTCGTATCAAGTTATGTTTTCTGTATTTTGTTGGAAACCAAGGGTTCCGTAGTGTAGTGGTTATCACGTTCGCTTTACACGCGAAAGGTCCCCGGTTCGATCCCGGGCGGAACCAGTCTGGTCAGGTACCATAGTTTTTTTTCCCTCTCTTTTTCTATGGCATGTAACTTAATTTTATTATGCCGACTTATAATTAGGATTTATTAAAAATGTTTACTTTTATTTATATATATATATATATATAAATAAAAAGAATAGCTAAAATATAATTTTTAAAAAAAGGGGGTTTTTTTGGCATTTGCAACTGGTTTTAATTGTACTGATTTTTTAATTAATTAAAAAAAATTTTGTTTTATTTTTTTCTGTTAAAAATTCATTATTTTACAAAAAAAAAAGTTTCAATTTTTCTTTTATAATTTTTTCAAATTATTTCTTAGTGTAAACCTTTTTATTTTTATAGTTAAATGCATTAAAATCATTTATTTAAATCAATGCATTAAAATCATTATTTTTATAGTTAAATGCATTAAAATCATTAAGAAATTTAATAGTAAGTCTGACGAGAAATTTCATTGAAACTCCGCAGACGGTTCGTGAAAAATTCTGGTAACTGGTACGAGTACCAGTTACCCGACTCTGCTCGTCCCTATAATAACACTAAAGCTTGACCCCTCTCCAACCCCGACCACAAGGGTTCACCGGATATGGGGAAGGTGCACGGAAACGGAGTTCCTATGAGGTAAATATACCCCGAAAACCTCCACATAATTATTAATATAGTAAAATTTACATTATTGAAATTACATCGTGAATTTAGATTAAAAACAGAAAATTTACGCTATTAAATTAAATAATAAAAAGAAAGAAGTAAGTTAACTTACTCAGGTACAATTAGGAGTCAGTAACCCGCGGACGGTCAGTGAATTAATTAAAAATAAAAATAAATTAAATTAAGAACTTAAAATAAATACATTAGAAATGAAAACATTAACATCTAAAGAATTTTTAGATATCATTTAGGGAAAAAAATATAAAAAATACGATAACCAGTATTTGCGTTAGTTTTGCTCATCGTAGCAATACATGAAACTTCAAGGAGCCAAATAGACACCTCAGATTTTCAATTTAGCTATTTTGGTCATTTTGAGTCCCACGAATTCTTTTTAGACGTGAGAAGGACTCAAAGGTCGCATCGTAAATAGCTCTAGGTCTTTTTCTAGAGCTACGGACACCAGGATCGTATACAGGAATTGTGCGAATTGCGAATCTGAGGGCATTTATCATGAAAATTTTTAGGGGAGGTGTTGTCCATTTTATTGTCGTTCAAAATTTTCCATTTTATTAAACCTCTACGGTGTAGAAGTACCTTTCAAACTGCCAAGTTATATCCGTAATAGAAAAGTAAGTTTTTTTTAAAAGTATAACTTTCAATTTATAATTAATTTATTGATAATACTTCATTTATTATTAAAAATTATTATTTTCTCTATTGCATTAGAATACATACTGCTTTAGTTAATTTTTCGGTGTTATTGTGGGACACATCTTAAAAACAGAGAATATATAAATAATGGGTGGAAAATAGATAATTATTTTTATGACTTTATGTACATATAATATCAGTATTCTAAATGTTAAAAATAGTATTCAATAATTTTATTAGAATTTCAAAAACAGTAAACTATTTAAAGTTAATATGTAAAAATGATGTAATTTCATATATAAATCCAGTGATAAAACAGGTGGTTACAGGGTGTCACTCGTAAGTTAGCAGTAAATAAAATTAAAAAATAAAAATATTATCAAAAATTCGATATAATATCAGCAACTTTAAACTTCATTTAGCAGAAGAAATACAAGTACGTGGCAAATTTTACTTTTCTCACGAAATAACTTTTCGTCCAAATTTCCCACGCTACATTTTCCGCCTAGTACGGAAGAAGGGTTTTAGAGGGAGAATTGGTGAAGGCCGTAAAAAAGGCCAACATTGCCAAAAAATAAATAAATAAAAATAGGGGGACCTGATACCTTAGATTTTAAATAAAGCATTAATTTCAATAATTTCTTTCACCTTTGATCTGTTATCGTGCATTTTTAGAATATGATAGTATAAATTTGAAAAATAGATTAACAATTCATACTGTAAATAATAATATTTTGCTCCTTTATTTTTTACAATAACTATACTGGCGCCATCTGGGAGCAATAAAAATAAGTCTTTTATTTAATTAATTAATGGGCGAAAATCAGGGAAAAGGGGGTAGAGTTTTAATATACTCTATGGTCGTACGTCGGCCGTAGTCTATTAGTCTATTTTTTAGATGTTTGTAGTGGTTCGTAATCCAATTTAAACCGTAGGTCCTGGTGTAATTTTACTACTACTACTACTACTACTACACCACACCACATCACTGTGTCTACAGCTGAGTTACCCCTATACAGTTTGGGAATCATGTGGGTGAGAAGTCTGACTGGGCTTTGTGACTATCTACAGTTCTATTAGACCGGGACCTACAGTTTAAACATCATCAGCAAGGTCTCTAATTGTAAATCGGACAATTAGAGACAATAATTTTTCGTCAGTTGAGGTGGATGGTCGACAGAGGGGTCTTCGTCTTCAATGCATTATCTGCCTTCTTTGAACTGTTTATACCACTTCTAAACATTTATTTCTGATATAGGAAAGCTCACCGAATGCCTTTTGCAACATTATACATGTTTCCGCAAACACAATTGAATGCAAGTTCTTTGCTCAATGAATTCAGACATTTCAAAAATCGCCGGAATCAGTTTGAGCGTCTCACAAAACCAAGCGCAACTCAAACACTAATGAATATTTTGACGTCAAATTTCACACAGATGTCAAGGACAGTGCCAGCAACCTAAAAAAGAAAAAAAAATTGAAATTCCATAAGCCCCGGGAATTTTTGATTAAAAATTGGTCTTACTTATTGGACACAGTAGAAACAATTTTTTTCATATTTTATTGTAATGATGTATAATTTATTTATTAATCTTCCATTTTGTTTCAGATTATCTTTCAAGTATTCATATTTAGTTCAAAATGGGTTTTTGGTACTGGTTTCTACATATCTGCTCTAGTATCGTGCGATTCATAGCACACTGTATATATGTTGTGTGTTATTGCGGTAAAGGAAAAATAGTGCCAAATGTAAAGAACCCTTTATTGTTGAAATCTGCTACAAGATTAGCAGAAGAAATCAGAGAGGGCAAGGTAAGAAAATCAATTAATATTCTTTTCAAAATGTTCACGTAATATTCTTATAATAACTTTTATGCTTGCTTGTATAAGATATTTTGAACTTGGGGGATAGCGGTTAAATGTGTAAGACGGATGTCCTGCAGTTAGTATAGAGAAGGAAGGAATTAGGAATGATAGTTCAAAATTTTTGTGAGCAGATTATGGATCCTATGCAACAGGCCTTCCGTAGCGCAGCCTAAGTAAGGCTATATTTTCTACATTCCAGTCAAAATTCCTAAATTTCATAAGAACAACAACATTCGGGCCCTGATGGCAGAGTGGCTAGTGCTCTGGAGCTCGGTACCACAGGATGGATGTTTGTAGTGGTTCTTCGGAATCCACTTTAAGTCGTAGGTCCCAATCTCAAATGACCACAGAGCATTGTCTTGAGGTTTAGTTAGTCTTCAGCCCTCATAGTTCCTCGCTAAATTGAAGCTGTATATTACCCTTAGCCATCGACCAATCTCCGGCGAGGTCTCTTGGACCTGATGTAGGCTTTTTTGCACCAGGGGGATTAGTAACAACAGCACAACGTTGAGTATGTTTTACAGTAATATAGGATCTTACAATTTGTCTATCAGGTGATGATTATTAATGTTATTTCCACAGTTATGTAATAATAAATCTTAATTTATACTGAGCAATAACCATGACAAAATGTTTATTCTTTAAAACTTTCTTTTCAAAATAAGTTATTAAAAAAATTAAGAACAAGTCTTCCCGACTCGTGGCTCAGTGGCAACGTACGACACTGGTGAGCATTAAGGCTGAGATTCAGTTTGCTGGCAGCTTTTTTGTAGGCACTGTTTCAAAAAATGAGGAGGCTCGATGGCGTGTGGGTTGTTCAGCCTCTTGCCTCGTTAATCGTATTACTTGGTGGGAGTTTTCCGGGTTTTCTCCCATACGATACGCAATTGTGGTGCAGTAGTTTCCTCTAAAAATCCTCCCGAAAGACGCTGCCCTCCTTCTTCAGCGACAAAGAACCAAGTCAAACTTCTACCTAATGGGTGCTCCATCATTACAGAAGCTGCCCTCCCCCTCTTTCCCGCCTTCCATGAGACCATACAGATTCTGGGACTTGGTCTAGATGCCGCTTTCTACCAAATAGGATAGGATTCGACAAATCTTTTATTCCTTTTCTATGGAATTAATAAAAATATTATAAAAGGGTGTTAAATAAATGGATCTGATTTTACTGTAAAAGAAAAATTTATGCTTTAGATTCTGAACGTTCTTATATTCCTTGATAATGCTGAATCTGTTACACATCTTACGTTTTAGGGCGAATAAACTCATGCGTCTAGCATTCTAAAACAGCCAAATAATGCATAACAAAAATGGAAATGAAAAGAAGTTAAATTTATAAAAACTTCCGTAATATGTATTTGTCCATATTACTTGGAAAATAATCTGTAATAATTATTTCAAAGAGTAATGGTTTTATAAAACAGAAGTGTTAGTAAAAATCTTACATGTTAAAAAAAACGAAATGTCTTTACTTATGCATCATTTGAATAATTCATCACTTTCACTTTCGTTTTTTTTTATCGTCGCTCGCCCTATTATGAAATAATGACAGATCTTGACCTTCATCTCCATTCTCTTACATAATCAGATGAGTCCGGTTTCCTAGTTTGACTACTTATCTCTACATCATCCACTTACGTCTTTAAAACACGATTGTGTCTGGAATATGAAATGTGGATTCAAAGCTAAGTGTTAAATGGTGGGACATTCGAAGTACTCATTATCCCAATTTAAATGAAGGCATTTAAAGAAATTAAATACAGGTGAAGGTGACAGGAAATTAATATAAGTATAGCTAAGGATTTCGTAATTTTTTTGCGGGATATGAAACTGGTTCAAGTTCATGAAACTGGTTTCAGTTTTCAATACTTTGAAAAAACCTATTGAAATCTCTTATTTTCTGGAATAATTACGGAATTTTGTTAAAATGTGGTTCTTCCTTTTGAATGCATTTTTTTCATTAAAATTCCTTAAATATCACAGATTTTTAACTGAAATTAAATATAAAGCTCTTTTTTTTGCGTACTTATATCTTATTCAAGTTTATGGAAAATCTAAATATAAAAATTATAAAATATTATCGTATATATATTTTTCAAGTCCTTCTATTAGCTCACACTCTCCCTATATATATCTTGTTCAAATTTTCAATCGTTCATGAAATACTTTTTATTCATCCGCTCAAGTTCAAATTCATTTTTTTAAACTTGTAGTGGATGACACTTGATATTAATACAGTTTTTTCAAATATTAATTCAGTAATTAAAGTTAATTAATTAATTTTAGTTTTTTTGGATTTAAATTGCATATATCGACCAATAGATGGCGCCAGATAAACTTAAAAATATGAATGAAAATTATTTATAAAGGACTTTCCGCATATAGTGAAAAAAAAGTAGAAATTGACTTAATTTTTTTTTTTATATATTACTTGTTTTTTATAAAATTTAACGACTTTTGTCTATAATAAATATCATATTAGTACGATATTATACCATTAGTTTCCTCGCATTAAACATCACTATCATGTAAGTGCATTTCTACATTTTGGTTTAAAAATGTGTTATAAATAACGAATTTTTATTTCCAAAAATATATATTTGCAATTCTTTTTTTCTCCATCTTAAAAATATTATTAATTTTGCTAATTTAATACACAATGTTTTAACATATCATTATGCTACAACACTTTTGTTTCACATTTAAAATACACATCTACATTTTAAATTAGTTGGAGAATTTTATTTCATAATAAAACTACTACAACTTATAAATCATTTTTAAATACTGTCTATTTGCATGTATTTCGGAAATTTTGAAATTATATTGTACTGCATAGGTCAATTCTTACTAGAGTTTAGTCAATTTTCACTCAAGTTTAGAATTCAATATCCTATCAGAATTTACGTTAGAGCTTACGAATAGAGAATTTCGTTAAGAATTAATGCAGACACTCTATCTTTATACTGAAGTAGATACAGATACCGAGCTACTATTAAGCGAATCAGAGTTATTATACAAAAAGTTATTGTATATCTTCTATATAAGAGTAAATGTTGATTTAATGCGTGTCATATACAGTTAAAATATTTTTAGATTAGACCATACATAGTCCATTAGTCCACACGTATCAAATCAGGCCGTTAGTCCACAAGTATCATTGACATCTACGTAGTACAATATGAGCAGTATTCCTGGTGGACACGTAAAATTATTGTTTCAAGAGGATTCTCAAAAAACTTTCTCTAGAAAAGCTGTTCTATATTCATAGGTAGCATGAAAAAAACTATAAAATAAATATCAATGCGAGACATCTGTCACAATTGTTAACAGATTTCCTTCAATTTAAAAGCACTGATTGTCACTGAGATTCAAACTATTGCATGCAATCATTGTCGAGCCTTTTTTTTTCGTACGTCAGTGAACCTCATGTTCTATTTACATACATATATCAAGAAGATATCTTACTGTTTCATGTCAAAATTTCTTGTCTGCGAGAGATAATTAAAGGGATTGTCACAATTTGTATTCAATCTTCACATTTTTAAAAGCACCGTCTGCGACGGAAGTTGCCAGCATGTTCAAACTTACATCCTTCACTGTAACTTAGTTTGTATATCTGTGACACAAATTTGACAACTGATACCCTTGAACCATGGAGTACGAGTTAACCTTCGTTTGGTTTTATTCATTTTATTGGCATAGTTAAATCGCCATCGAGTCTGCCGTTTCTGACAAACAGTGTGTGCAGAGTAATTAGAAATAAAAATTATGGTTGTAAAATGTGAGTGTATCAAAGCAAGCCTTCTGTGGAGAGCTTGCGTAACGGTGAATCTGTTACAAATTTGACTTTATACAGTAGAACCTCCTTAAGTCGAACATCGATAAGTCGAGTCCCAAAACCTCCCATTACTCGAAATTTCAACCCTCTATAAGTCGAAATGAGTCAATCCCCACAAACCATTTTGGTATATATTTTCCCTCCGTAACTCGAAAAAAAAATTGGACTTCTGTATCTCGAACATTAGCAATGTTTGATTTTACAATCTTTTTTACAACCTTTCCAACTCGATCATTTTAAACTAACTACCTCTATAGCTCGAAGAAAAATAAGTTACCGATTTGCCGACAATGCACGTCATTGTTTCTTAGAAAACAATGTATGAGCACACAGTAAATAGAATAACCAATTCTATGAAATATTCCTATTATTACTATTGATTGCATTTGAACTCTAACAAATAAACATGTTTATTACCTCTGTAACTAGAATTTTTATTTATTTTACCTCTCTATCTCAAAATAAGCTAGAAAGAATCTAAACCTCTACAAGTCGAATATTCCCTTACACAATCAGCGTAAGTCGAAATCCTCCATAAGTCGAAAACTCTATAACTCGAATTATTTAGCGTCTCCCTTGAAGTTCGACTTACAGAGTTTCTACTGTAGTAGCCATTGTCATGTCTAAATACACTCTAGCTGTTCATGTTATCACTGTGGTACGAGATCTGTGAGAGTATATAGGTTTGGTTTGTCGCTCTATTGTAATTTTTTGCACACTTTGGGCTAATTAGACAGGGGCCTACATTTTAACGTGCATTCCGAACCACTAACAAATATGCAGGCCACCGCCAAAATTCGAACCTAAAGCTTGTGGTACAAAAGGCCAGAACGCTAGCCAATTGAGCATTATATAGGAGCCTGAATACTATACTATACTGTAATATGTGTACTATATATTATAGTTGGTCAATATATAAATTAATAATACATAAATTTATTAATTAATAATATATTAATAATACTATATTAAAATTAAATCTTAAATTATTTTTTTTTATTGATTACTGAAAATTATAGCATTTTATTATATTGACAACTAAGACCTTTTAAAGTGGTTTAAGAAAGCTTTTAACAATAGCTTCAATTGGATTGGTTGCAATAGTTTTCACTGCCCGGTACCACAGTGTGTTCGTATTCGAGTCCCGATGGTGCCATGGATGTTTGTAATGGTTCGGAATTCCTTTTAAACCGTAGGTCCCGGTCTAACAGGATCGTGGAGCGTTGTGAGGGTAGTATTACTCCACGTCCATAGCTTGTTTTCAAGCTACACGCACTTCCTAGGTAGTGTTAAGGCTCGTGCTCACCAAGGGGAGAAGATGCAAGCGAAAAAATTTGACCAATCACTAGCCTCACCGCGGTCGCCTGAAACCGGTTTGCAGTCCGCCGTTTGGAGTTGCCCAACTTTTAACTCGAAGCGGTTTTTCACTAGGCGTAATGCTATTTCTGACTTTTCGCTGTGAAGGGGTCGAAAAAATTTGGTCGCTTGCCTCTTGAATCTTCACGTCTCTCGCCTCGGTGGGAACGAGACTTTAAGTAAGTAACGTCGGTGCGGCGCTTGCCTTAAGGCATCAAAGACAACTGTCCCGTGATTACAAGCTGCATTAGGAAAAAAAGTTTTCAAACTTGTAAGCAAATGCGAGCCATCTATGCTTAAAAAAACACTTCTGTCTGAGGGATAATTCTTGTACCACTGGTAAGGATCTAAAATGTATAATTGTTGTACGATCTGAAGTATATATTTGTGCATAATACAATTTAATCATTGTAGCTCACCAGTACAGATGTGGTGCAGGCCTACACAGATAGAATCCTTCAGGTGGAGCCCTTCATCAACGCGACAGTGGACCGCTGCTTCCTGGACGCCATGGAAGAAGCCAGGAAGGTGGATGTGCTGATCGCTTCAGAGAAGTACACCAAAGAACAACTTGCAGAGACATGGCCGCTGCTGGGAGTTCCCTTCTCTGTCAAGGTTCTCCTTCTTGTTAAAGGTACGCATTCTTCCTCTTAGGAAATCAGAAAAAACATAATTAATTTTCTAGTCTGTTAAAAATTATTCTTAGAAAAGAATTTTTTTTTCTATGGAGTATTTTTTTTCGAAATATTCCGTATATATATTTTTTTATTATTTCATATTACTAACTGTATTTTACTTTAAATTATAAAGTGTCAGTGCATTACGTATAAGTACGTAAGGTAATGCCCCACAAAAAAAATGTATTTAACAACGTAGAAATGCAGAAACCACTAATGACTGAAAAATAAGGGGGAAAAACCCTTGTTGAAAGTCTAGAATTTCAGAAATCACCTCCTGGCGAAAAAAGGAATCAGGATCTGAAAGTTCTGAAAATAAGTTCATAATAATTAAATTTGTTTTATCAAAAATTATTCCTCTTTATTTATTTGTGTATTTTGTTGCTGATATTTCATTTATTTAAATTAGGGATATTCAAATTTTCTGCCATTTTTTATTCACTTCGTAATAAGAAGCAATGATTTATTACCA
The DNA here is from genome assembly GCA_021605075.1 of Caerostris darwini. Taxonomy (NCBI): domain Eukaryota; kingdom Metazoa; phylum Arthropoda; class Arachnida; order Araneae; family Araneidae; genus Caerostris; species Caerostris darwini. The sequence continues at coordinate 101,484 of BPLQ01014420.1, read as the reverse complement.
TTAATTTGATGGATCCCCTCCCCCCAGTTTGAATTTACATTAGCAAAATAAGAATTATAGGATTTCCCTAAATCAAAATTGATCTATTTATAATATTATTTTTAGTTTGAATTAATCAAATGTATTGGAATGTAATGACTTCAAATGGCAATGTAATACGTAACCTATTTTAAATAATAGTTTTTTAGTCTAATATTATCTTTCAATTATTAAAAAGTATTTTTTATTCAGTCGTGATTTTATTGTAACAAAATAAAATTTAAAAAATTATCCTTCTAAAATAAATTTTTGTTTAGATAATCAAGATCGCATCAGAAATTTTATGCGATTAGATTAATTATTTGTAATGTCAGAGTTCATAAAAACTAAATATTTTTCATCCAATAATTATTAATTTATAAGTATGGAAAATATGGCACTCTCCCATTTGAACTTATTAGTGCCATATAATCTCAGAATTAATTATTTAATATTACTCATAAAAAATAATCTGCGAACTATTGTATTGGAATCAAATATCTGTTTGAGGTAAAAATCATAGAATAGAATATAATGGAATGAAATACAATTATCGAATACCATGCTTACCGAAACAAATTTCAGGAAAAGAAATAAAAATTTGCTCATATCTGTCAAAAATTTATAGATAATTTATACAATAATTATTAATAAAATGAAGTAATATTTTTAAATATTGCGTCGTGTAATATTTTAAAACTTATCCTGTCTTTTTATAAATATAAATTACATTAATTAAATTTTGACATTTTTAAATTAATCAACGTCATATATATAGATTGATATACCTTTATCAAATATTTCAACAAATATCATTAATAATAAATAAATTATATCGCAGATTTGAAATGTACATTTATAATATTTAATCTTTCCTTTTTATAGAAAACTAGGTTCAGTATATGTTTATATAATTTCAAACACAAATATAGTATAAACTCATTTTGCTATAAATAAATAAAATGCATCAAAATGACTCTAAATAAAATGCAGTGCTAAAAAAATAAAACACACCAAAGTAAAGTTCCGCTATTCTACAAGAACAAAAAAAGAACAATTTCTTTCTGAAAAAAATTTAGAATGTATTTTAATAATTACAGGGTAATTAAAAGAACAACCTTACCTCCGATAATAATTATTTTAAATCATATCACTTATTTTATAAACTCCTATTTCTACATACTATTACAGTGGATTAAGGAAACACAAATAGCCATGACTCTTAATAATTAATGTTCTTCAATGACAAAAAAACATCTTGTTATCTGCTTTACTTTTACAGAATTCCTAATCATTATGTTGCCATTACTAAAAAGGAAAATCGTGTCAATGCTTCATAAGCAACTGAATAATAACCAAACGACAGTTCAAAATTAATAACAGATGTTTTAGAAGCTATATTGTGTTCTTTTTGGTATGTCGAGAATAACAACAACACGGGTAGACTTTCGTGTTAACTGTAAGATTAACAATGGCATTGGATGAATCAATTGGGAAATTTTTATTAACAATTATTAATTACATTAACTTGTAGGAAGAAATTTGGCATTTTTAAATTAATTTATATATATATATATATTCCGCCATTCTATAAGAGCAAATAAAGAAAAAAAATTTCTTGAAGAAAATTTAGAATATCTTTCAATTAATTACAGGGTAATTAAAAGAACAACCTTACCTTCGATAGTAATTATCTTAAATCATATCACTAGCTTTATAAACTCCTATAAAAGTGTATTAAGGAAGCACAAAGAGCCATGACTCTTAATAATTAATGTTCTTCAATGACAAAAAAAAAAAAAAAAAAACATCTTGTTATCTGTTTTACTTTACCGAATTCCTAATCATTATGTTGTCATTACTAAAAAGGAAAATCGTGTCAATGCTTCATAAGTAACTGAAGAATAACCAAAAGACATTTCAAAATTAATAACATAGCAAGAAAAGGAAAAGATTTTTTTTTTTTTTTTTTTTTTTTTTTTTTTTGAGAACAGACGACAAAACTTCCTAGTGAGAACAGACGACTAATTAATGAAATGGCTGCACTTCTTTATCAACTTCATTCATCGACCTTGTGTTTCAGTCGACCTTGAGTGTTTGAGCAGATGTTTCAGAACACTATATTGTGTTCTTTTTTATATGTCGAGAATAATAATAACGCGGATAGATTTTCGTGTTAACTGTAAGATTAATAATGGCATTGGATGACTCAATTGGGAAATTCTTATGAACAATTATCAAAATTTCCTCATCAAAATTAAAATTTTATTTCTTATTACAGATACTACGATCTTCATAGTTTTGTATTCATAAAAATAAACATAGAAGTTTTTTTATTTAGTAACATTGATTTATTTCGGAAGAATTTTTAATAATAATTTTTAAAACTCTATCTTAGTTTTAAAATTTTATTTAGAATTTTTAATTATAATTTTTAATATTAATTAATAATAATAATTTTTCTGGCATAATAACGTGCAAATGCTGGAAAACAAAATTTCAATTGAACCAAATATAAAAATTGATTTACAAAATTTTACAATTATTACAACCAAAAAAATAATTAATTAATTTAGTCATATATCATCATTGGTATTATTTCATTTTGAAGTTTTGGATATAAAAACAAGCGCTGAATTAAAAGATTATTAATAATTGTAATGTTAGTTTTTCATACTAGATTAAAAATTAAAAATTTTATTTTTTATTCCAGATAATGACATTCATAGTTTTTATTCATAAAAATTAGCATTCAATTTTTTTTTATTTCGTAAATGTTGATTTATTTCGGTAGAATTTTTAATGATAATTTAAATTTTTTTATGTTTGTTTAAAAATTTTATTAAATTTTATTTGACATAGAATTTTTAATAATAATTTTTTCGGCATTATAACTTGTAAATGCTTGAAAATAAAATTTCAATTGATCCAAGTATAAAAATAAATTTGTAAAATTTTAAAATTATAACAACCAAAAAAATTAATTAATTTAGTTATATAGCATCATTGGTATAATTTCATTTTGCAGTTTTGGACGTAAAAAACATTATATTGGTCCTTTTAAAATTTATAATATAATTTTTGCTGAATTTGTTTACTTTTCTATCGAAGATATTATTGATACCTATGTAATACAAATTCGCCTATCGCCCTTTAAAGTACATGCGTCTTCATCATTATTATCAATTATTTTTTAATTTAATTTAATAAAAGAATTATGTGTTTGTTTGTTAATTAGCATTCGCTTAAATATGCATTCATGTGCTTTCTTGTAGTGAGAAGTGTTTCTCGGTTTTTTTTCCTTGTTTACAGAATATTTTGTAAATATAGAAGTATATATGCAGAATAGTATATTCTGAAGCAGGAATGCACCACTTTCTGAATGCAAATACATCGAACTTTATCTAACTTACGTTTTAATTTATGTTACTTTTTATTGCATTATATTATTCATAACAGCAATAAATAGAATATATTAATTTTAATAATGTGTACCGTATTATTTAATACTATTTGTGTGCGTGTGTGGTTTTTTCAATCAATTTTCTTTTATCAAAATGTCATCAATCATGTCACCTGAAAATGCTTGTTCACATGTTTATGTTGATCTGAACTAGCTTGTGCTTTTTAATATATTATCTAGCAACAACTACATCTACTTTCTTAAGCGCAGTTTTAAAAGAGAATACTTTTTTTTTGAACAATGAATATCGTAAAAAGATTACGTTGATAAAAATATGGTATCATGTTAACCTGTTATTGACAACGGATCTGATCTTCCATTTTGCAATAAACTAAAAAGTTACTCTTCACTTTAGAATAATAGAAAGCAACCCAAAATACTCGTTTTAATCCAGAATTAAAATTTAATTTCCGCTAACTCAAATCGTCATAATCCGTTGAGGGGTTATTTAATATTTATGTTCTATTTTCAGGCCTCAGGTGCACAGCAGGTTCGGTGCTCTTCGAAGACCTCAGGGCATCCGAAGATTCTCCCAGCGTTGCCCTGATGAAGCAAGCCGGTGCCATCGTCATAGCAACCACCAACAGCGCCGAGATGGGAATGAACTTCGAAACAAACAACATATTGCACGGGAAAACGAGCAACCCTTATGACAACTACAGGACAAGTGGCGGCAGTAGTGGTATGAAATTTTTCCCTTTTCTTGCTTTGGGAAGAAACAAGTTTATAACTGTAACACCCAGCGTTTAGTTTTCTGCATTTACAACATCCTTCTCGTAGCCCTGTGATGTACACAGCTAACTTGTAGTTGTTGTTTGTTGTTTCTTATCCCACTTGGCTGGCCAAGCCCACGAGCCCATACATACTCATGATTGAAGGGGAAGGAAGCAGCTTCTGTTGTAATGGAGCACCCGTAGGTAGAAGCCTGACTTTTGCTCCGTGACGCTCTTACAGTCATAGGAGACCGGGACCTACGGCTTAAAGTGGATTCCGAACCACTACAAACATCCATGGCACCGCCGGGATTCGAACCCGAAACCTGTGGCACCGAGCGCCAGACACTCGGCCATTCAGCTCCCAAATTTGCCAACGGCACGCAGTGTTCCCAGGTGGTCACCCACCCAAGTACTGACCGCGCCCAATGATGGTTGACTTCGGTGATCTAACGAGAACCGGTATATTCAGCATGGTACGGCCGTTGGCTAACTTGTAGTAAGGCACAAATTCGAATCCACTGTTAGCGTCCGGTGCAGTTAGTTTTTTTTTTTCAGAAATGAGAATACTTGGGACAATGTTTTTTTTAAAACGTAGTGCATCGATAATCAAATTGCATTATGGGAATTTTCCCATAATATATGTAAATATGGGGAGACGAGATTGAATAAGGGTAGTTTTCCTGTGCTTACTAGAGCACATCTCGTATCTACACAGTTGCGAATAATAAATTATCAATTAAAAGTTTTAGTAAGCTTAGAATGGGCCTATTTCAATTATAAAATCAGAAGAACTGGAAAATAAAAAAATTAAATTAACAAAGCCAGTGGATGACTGTGAAATCCGGGAATTTTATGGAATATGGGAATGTTATGGAGATCTGAGGTCAGTCGACCATTTTGTTATTGAAAATGAATTGTTATTGAATTTTATATATTTAATGGTTGTGTGCAAAGAATATCTGAGAATTAATCAGGCTATTTTCATGGTGTTGAATATTAATAAAAAATTTATGAGAAAGTTTGGTTATTGGTATCAATATTTAGGTCATTATGTAAAACACTATTTTTTAAGAACCAAGGTACCCCAGTGATGATCCAAAGAATTTTGTTTTGTAAAATTTGAATTTTATTTTTACTGGTTTTGAATGTTAGGCCCCATATAGGGGAAGCATAAGTCAGAACTGGAGGTATAAATATGGGCCAGTTACCCTTAAAAATCTTCCAAGAAAGCAGGCCTGTCAATAGATTGGTCAATGGGAATTTTATTATCCATGAAATTATGGCTAAAATTCCCATTGACCTTCAAGAGAGGGAATCCGTGACTTCGTGGATGACTTTCAATGTTTCTCATTAGTTTATTTACATATTTTTTTTTTAATTTCTTTCACGAGATAATAATTATCTAATTAAATAAGGCAAATTTTCTTTTTTTTTTTAGTAATTATTTATTAATTTTATGTGTAACCTGTATATCGACCCCAGCCAGTTTCATTTTTAATGCAGGCTACATATCGCTGTGCAAGACGTATAGTGGGGAGGCATAATCAAAAGCCATCACAATTATTTTTAACGTTTATTAACGATTCCTTTTTCTCTTTCCAGGTGGCGAAAGCGCTTTGCTTGCTGCAGCAGGTTCTGTCATTGGATTAGGAAACGACTTGCTCGGAAGCATACGAGTTCCGTGCCATTTCACTGGATTATTCGGCCACAAGCCTACAATGGGTAATTGTTGCATTTTAAAATAGTTTGCTTTCGACTAGAACAGAATGGAAGGTTTAATCGCGGGACTTTTTATTGCGGTGATCTGCATTTTACCAATGGATATATTATGAAATTAAAAAGCAAACACTTTGCTATTTTACAAGGAAGTAATTTCTTTACCTATAATTTAATTGCAGTTGCTATTATAGTAGAATTTTTTTTTACTATCCACTTTCATCCTTCAGAATATCTGAATCTTTTTATTGTCTTCGAATGTAATATCGAGATGAGTAACACATTCAACTTTGCCCAGAGTGCATCGTGAGTAAGGATGGCAAACAACAGGGATAAACAAAGCACTTACAATTTTGATGGAAGACCTCCTATCCAGGGAATGGCATCGCAGGAGTTCCTCATCACATCTTTCTCTCTCCCCCTTCATCTATAGCCTAAAGCGACCTGATGGCCAATTAGTTAGAGCTCTGGCCTTTGGTACCACAGGCTTCAGGTTCCAATCCTGGCAGTGTCTAGATGTTTGTTAGTGGTTCGGAATCCACCTTAAACTGTAGGTCACAGTCTAATTAGCTTAAAGTGTACAAAAAATGACCGTTGAGCGACAAACTAAACCTACAGCCTAATGGAAGAATTTTCCAGCCTATTAATTTATCATGTACATTTCCCTAAACATAGAGGAATACTTAAGTTAATTAATCAACTTAAAACAGATAATAATAAGTATAATTTACAGCACTAACCAATTTTATATTAAAGAGTTTTTTCCCGTTATTTAAAGGTAATAACGTTAATTTAAAACGTTATATGTAGCACCATACCTCGAAACAGACATATATATGTACGCATGCGTAATAGTGCTGCTCTATACTATTATGTACAGGCTGTCTTGTTAGTTTCAACATACAAAAAGTCCCTATTGCTGTAATTAGCTACTCATTTGCATATTAAATAAGCAAACTACATTCGAAGATAATTGCTATTCCTATTGCCGTAATTAGTTGTATTCTTCTATATAGCCTTTATTGTTGTAATTATCTATACTCTTCTATGTACCTTTATTGCTGTAATTAGCTACTCATTTACATATTAAACGAGGAAACAACCTTCGAAGGTCATTGTAAGGTAATTGCTGTTCCTATTACTGTAATTAGCTATACTCTTCTATATATCCCTATTGCTGGAATCATCTATTCATTTGACATTAAATAAGCTAACTACCTTCGAAGATAATTAGTTACTCATTTGCATAATTAAATAAACAAATGACCTTCGAAAGTAATTGAAAAGCAACTGCTGTTCCTATTCCTGTAATTAGCTACTCATTTGCATATTAAATTAGCAAACGATCTTCGAAGTTAATTGAAGGAAATAAAGTAATTTACAATAATTTAAAATTATGTTAACGTATAAGCATACCTTAAATTCTAATTTTTAAAGCAAATTATTACTGCTTATATAATAACTAACTTTATTTATTTATTTATGCAATTTGAATTCATTTTGTTGTAAATAAAACGAAATAATTTTAAAAAATACAATACAGTTATTCCAAGCATATTTTAGAAATGCTTGTTTACAGTGTATTTAAATGTCAATGAATGCTCATTTTTATGGATGTTACAATATTTTTAAATAAGTGAAAAACTCAATAAAAATTAAAATGTGTAACATTTTTTTTTAGTTGTAAAACTTCTAAATTGGAAGCGAATCATCAAATTTATTCCTTAAAAATGAAATTAGGTCACATAAGGCCAAACTGTATATTACAGTATGTTTGAATGCTGGCAAATAACGATGTAGGCATAGACATTCAGGATGCTTGTAGAGAATTTTCAAATACAAGACAATTAACCCTATAAGTTTTCTCTCATTTTTACATTAATACTTCTGAATTGTAAACGAATCCTAAAAATAATTCACTAAAAAATTAAATTAGATGACATAAGCCCAAACTATATATTCAGTATGTTTCAATGCTGTCATATAACGATGTAGACATAAGCCGTACGCATCGACATTCAGTCTGTAGGGAATTTTTAAATATAAGACAATTAACCTTAAAATTTTTCCCTCGTTTTATCCCTACTGGGATGTTCAGGGTATCCACAAGTGCCACGATCAATTTACAGCGAAAAACATTCAAGAATTTTTTTATTTCCTGTTTGACTTAAATAATATTTATTAAAGCTTTTAATAAAAGTTATCTTTTTAGATGGAGAAAATTGTTATTGACTGTTAGTGGAAACTATACTTAATTAATTTTGTATATATTTTTAGGTCTTGTGCCAAATTTGGGCGTCCATCCTACTCCAGATCCCGAAATGGCTCACTTTTTATACACCGGCCCCATGTGCAGATATGCTGAAGATCTCATTGTCACTATGAGGGTTCTTTCTTCGCAAAGTGGACTATCTCTCAATTTTGTACCAAATGTAAGTTTTAGTTAATTTATTTTAGCAGTTTTACCTACATATGGTTAAACGAAAAACAAAATCACATATTTTAAAGTATGCTAATTGTAAATGTAAAAAAATATATTATGTTATATAAAAATAAGCAGTTTTTAAACCTAATGTTTCAAATCATTGATTAAAAGATTTTTATAGTTGTACTTTTTTATAACTTACAAGTATCAAAATAATGGAAACACTTGCGAGTAAAAGTGGCATTTAAGAATGCGCTTCGTAAGCATTAAAATGTAGTCTTAGCTATCAGTTTTTTTTTTTTAAATAAAAATTATAATTATGATAGTATGAGGTAGCTTTATTATAGTTGTATACTTCTCAGGTTTTTGGAAACACTGTAAAATGCCAGATCTTACAAAATTTCATGAGACCAAATTGTAGAGCAATTGTGATCGAAACATCCCAGCTTTTAGGCGTATCCAGAGGAATGCTGTCTAAAGTCGGGATAGCATACACACAGCGCGGCAAGACAAGCTCGGCAAAGCAAAGTAGTGGACGGAAGGAGAAGCTGAGTATAAGAGACCGACGGGTATTGAAGCGGATTGTGATGCCTAAAAAGAAAGCGGCTGCCAAAATCAGCAGCAGAGCTCAATCAGCATCTGGATCCTCCTGTGTCAATAATTTCAATTAGGAGCCACCTTCATAAACAGGACATTTACAGCAATTACCAAGCCACTTGTCACAACTATTAATGCCAAACGTCGTCTACAGTGGTGCTACAACCACAAGACCTGGTCGATTGATAAGTGGAAGACAGTTATACAGTCAAACGAATCATATTTCACCCTTTCTCCACAACAGGAGTGCATCTTTGGAGGACATATGATCGTGATTGTCTCCTTCCAACTGGCAAGCATGGAGGTAGATCTGTCATCGTATGGGCAGCCATGTCGTAGTTTTCTACTGGTCCAATCGTAACCCTGAAAGGACGGATCATTGGGGGGAGTTTTAGCTGACCAACTCCAGTCTAACTTTGTTTCCAGCCGGAGATGTATTTTTTCAGTACGATAATGTACCTATTCCTGAAGCGGAACCTGTCCAATCATGGCTTAATGAATACGAGGACGAAGTGAAACATTTATCTTGGCCAGCACAATCCTCCAACCTCAGTATCATCAAACCACTATGGTCTATTTTATAGTGATCAATTTTGAATCAATATATTCCACCGGCATCTCTCTCGAAACTTTCACAATGCGCCAATGAAGAAGATCATTTAATATTTATTTTAATAGTAAATCTGACTTTCAAAAAATTGCTTGTTTGTTTTTTAATATTTTATAAAGACTATTTTAAATATCAACAAACTTTATATAGTTTTATAATATAGTACTAATTCTCCTCTTTCATTTGATGGCAGGTGGATTTTAAAAAATTGAAAATCTGTTATCTGAAGGAAATTCGAGGCCCACTGGTTGCCCCAGTCAATCGAGATATTGCACTTGCATTACAAAGTGTAAGTATGTTTGAATTTTAAAAAAGTACTATTTGTTATATTTATGCAAAAATTTATTTTTAGCTAATACACTAAATTAAGTAAATGTTTTGTATTTCAATATTTTTTTTTTATGTTCCAGGCGGTTTCCTACTTCAAAACGAATTACGGAATACGTACCGAAGAAATAAAACTACCATCTCTATATGACTCCAACAGAGCGGTATTCAGCGAAATGCTGAGCCATGTCAAGGATCTAAAAGCTTCATTGACAGCTGGTAAAGGCATGCACATAAACGAAAAACTGGACTATTTCAAATATATATTTGGCAGATCTACTTTGTCCAAAGGTCCACTTCTTGTCCTGAACGCCCATAAACTATCAGTCATGTACAACAAAGACAAAGTGCCATTCTACAAAGAGATAGTTGACTCATGGGAGAAAGAGTTCAACCAAATTCTTGACGAACACACTGTGCTTTTGATGCCCACGTTACCAGTTCCTGCTCCTTACCATTCCGAAATTCTGTACTATTTTCCCAGTACTTGCTATACATCGATTTTTAATGTTCTTGGATTGCCATCTACTCAGTGTCCTCTTGGCTACAATTCGGGAGGATTGCCTTATGGTATCCAAATTGTTGGTAGAAAGAACAATGATGCTCTAACCATAGCTTGTGCTGTTGAGTTGGAGCAAATCTTCGGAGGCTGGAAAGAACCAGGAACTATTTAACTTAGTATTTCAATCATCAATTTATGTCACTTCATTGACTAGTAATAAAGACGATTCGTATATCATATCAATATACGAAAATGCCAATAAAATCACAAATAATAAATTCATTGCATAACAAAAAAGTTACTAGATAAAAAGTTTCAATGCTTTCTTTAAAAATATTTCGTTCTTTCTGAGCTTTGTAATGTTCTGTCAAAAAATCAACATAATATTGAAATATAACATATTAAGAGCGTGTTAGATATATTTGCTCTATGCATCTGATTTTTTAAAATTGTCTAGTTCATTGTCTTTTAGATACCTTATAGGGCATTAGTTGGATGTCCCACGGGCATCTTTAATGTTTTATATTCCGTGTGGGTCCGAATCAGAATAGCCCCACTGTAGCCCATGCATGTCGTAAAAGGCGACTAAAATGGGTACACAGTGCCCGAAGAGTATAACCGGGTGAGTTAATGTCAGACTTCTCCATTTAGGTGCAATTATGTCTTTGCAATGGTACCTTTGTGTACCATGTCTTTGTAGGGTGCCCCATGTCATTGTACATATCTCGCATTAATCATTTATATTCTTTGGATTGCCTTTCTCTCCATGCTATTTGGATAGAATTGGGATGAAATTTGCTGGTGGCATTGAAATTGTTAGGAGAATGTATGACAATGTGCCATATTGTATTACGCAATTGAAAAGAGTGACATTTGAAAGCGCCAACAAGTGTTTGAGTACCTGTATTATTATATTTTATTAACTTATCAATTCAAATTTAATCAGGTTATATTAACACATATTAAATCTTATTAACATTAAAGTAATCACATTTGTTCAAATTTAGTATCTACAACCATGATATTATTTAATCGTTATATAATATATGCATTCCGTTCTTGAAGATATTTCTATATTTCTCGCTCCAACTTTATTACAAAATATTTATTTCTTAAAAGGTACCATTACATTGAAATATAATTCATTCTAAATATGAACTTTATATTTATGTTGCATATGCATTCAGTATCACAAAACTCTCCTCGACATAATATCATAAGAGATTGTTGATGGAACATTAATAATTGATAATGGAAATAATAAATAAGGCACAACCATTCTACGATCAGAAAGTTGGGCATCATATTCTCATTATTTTTAACTCAATAGCTTGTATGATATGTGGTTGACTCTAGAGTGACTCTCTCAATGTACTCATCGCATTCAAGATATTCATAAGAAGTGACATCCAAGTAATATTGTATTTGTATATTATTTTATTATAGCATTTTTTTAAAAAAATAAAAATTTTAATGTCTGTGTTCAATTCTTAATTTACAGTGACAAAATTTTCACAAGTGTTCCAAACTTCTCTACTATTTTTAATATTTGTACAATAATTACAGTTTTATGTGTGAACTTCAATGGCAGGACTCGTTTAAGGTGGATTCCGCACCACTCCGGGCATTCATGGCATCGCACGGATTCGAGCCCGAAACTTGTGAAAATTGCGCCATCAGGCCTTTATGTATGAACTACCTCCTGAAAAATATTTTAATTATATAGTAGATAATGGATTTAGTCTTGGGGCCTGATGGCCAAATAACTGGCGCTCGGTGCCACAAGCTGCAGATTTGAGTTCCAGCGATGCCATGGATGTTTGTAGTGGTTCGGAATCTACTGTAATCAGTAAGTCCTGATCTAATATTACTGTTGAGCGTAGAGTTGAGAACCCAACACCGTAAAAAGAAAACATGTCATGTTTCGGAATCTGCCAGTAGGTAGGCTGTCTTGGAGCACCATGGGTCTGTTACGCCATTGAAGAAGAATTTAAACTTATTTATAGAAAGACAAAGTGTTTTTGGAAACAATAGTGATTTGTTAAGGTGTAACTTTTTTTCACATATTTATGTGATTTGATCTTTACTTCGCAAATTAAAAATTTGCTATCCATTTTTCTTCTATAAGGCTTTATTGTTTAAAATCCCGAGTTTGCCCTTAATTAAAAACCAGAAAAGGTTCAATCATTTTTTTTCCTTATTCAGTCAATGTTAAAGTTATTTGCTATTTTGTATTATTTTTCCTGTCCTGATCACATCAGAGATGCACGGATAGCATGTCACAGGTGCTCAGTTTAATTAGGAAAAAAATATTTCTTTTTAAATATATATATATATAACTGATAATTTTCGAAACACTTCCAGAATTTGATTTTTTATGAAAGATTAGAAGAGACAACTTGATCCAGTGTCAGTTTAATAAAAAAAATTAAACAATTATTATTGCAAAAGATAAAAAATTATTTAAATATTGTCAATTACATGATGCAGAATCCCCTTCTACATAATTTTTTTTAATGTCTGTGATATTTATTCATCTTTTAAACCAATCTCATTTTAAAATTTCGTTCAACAAAGGAGAAGTTGCTATTAAGCATATTTTGACATAAATAATACAATAAATTAAACAAATATATTTTAATAAACACATATTTAGCAAGTTTTAATTAGAAAAGTTTATAGAAAAAATTTTTAATAGAAGATTATAGAAAAATGGATAAATAAAAACTATTTGATTAATCACTTTTGCGCTAGTTAACTACAAAAATCAAAAGGAATAATAAAACACTTATTAAAGTTATGAAATATTACGTAACAAATGATTTAATTGATTTTCCGTTTCATTATATTATATTTTTATAATTATAAAGAAAAGAAATACAGAACAGATAAAAAGAGAGATTTTAAAACGTATCTATTTAAGAACCGATATGCGCTTAGGGTGCCACTACGAAACTGATAATCATCACATCAGCTGTAAAAAGTAAAGAAGCAGATCAAAAAGAAAACATGCAAATTATTCCAATAACAAGGTGAAAAACAAATCATTTAGGAAATTAGCAAGCAGACCATCAGAAATTAGTTATAAAATCCTGAAGATAGCTTTATCATGGAGTACGTACCCTCAGGACATAAACTAATGTTATTTCTACTCTCTAATGACTTAAACCAAGACATTACACTAATTTGAAAGAGTGTTCCAATGAGTACAATGTCATGGAAGAGCGGAAATTCCTACCGTTTAGATGTGGTAACAAAAATCCTAACAATACTATATATCTATCTAAGACACACACACGCATATATATATATATATAAGTTTGTATATTGCTGATTCCCTGCATTCCCCCCCACCCTTTTTTTTTCAATTCCTTCTATTAGCTCAGACTCTCCCTATATATATCTTGTTCAAATTTTTAATAGTTCATAAAATACTTTTTATTCATCCACTCCAGTTCAAATACATTTTTTTTTAACTTGCAGTGGATGACACTTGATGCTAATACAGTTTTTTCAAATATTAATTCATTCATTAAATTTAATTAAATAATTTTAGTTTTTTTTACATTTAAGTTGCACATATCTAACAATAGAAGGCGCCTGATAAACTCAAAAAAAGGAATGAAAATTATTTACAAAGGACTTTGTGCAATTGAGTGAAAAAAAAGTAGGAATTGACTTTAAATTTTTTTTTTTATATTACTTGTTTTCTATCTATTTCCGACATAGTTGCCTGCCATCTTTTTGATGTTTTTCTCAGTTTTAGGACATTCTATTTCTTCGCTGCAGCTGATGCTCACTTCGGATATTGAATCCATAAATCCTCCTCACTCCTTTCTGTTAGGCGTTAACAAGTTTGCCGAAAAGTCTGACATGATGGACCTCTTTTAAAGCATACATTCTCAATTCAGCCTCACTTAATCCTACTTCTCAAAAAGTTATTTATGCGGAAATCAATACTCAACACCTAGACCAATCAGCGCTGGGGTTTCTCAAGAATTAATCCTTTTTCCCCTCCTATATTTCATTTATATATATTTTTCTCAAGTCGATACCAACAGTTTTTTACTTCTTTCTATACAGATGTCGTTCTTTTCTACAAATCACATAAGCCTAATCATTCCATTAGAACACTAAAAGAGAGTATCCCAGATACTGAGACATGGTGCAAGAACTGGAAGGTCACCAAAAATCCAAAACTTACTTTTACAATGCAATAAGAAATCAATCACCGAAAACTTCTTTTTCAAAAATCTCACCTATTCAATGAGAAAAATTCCATGTCTCCAGGACAACAAATTATTTAATAATCATACTTGATGAATGTCTAACTTGGTAGTGTGGTGTCTGCTACAATAAATGACATTCAACAACAGCTTAGTATTTTTAAATATAAAATTTATTGTATGACATAAATAAAACATGCAGGATATTTACAAAAAAAAAATCAGCAACATTCAACATCTTTTTACTTTCTCTATTTTTGTTCTACAAAACATAAATCGACGGACAGCTTTCAATCGGTAGTGTTAAAAGCGGAACTTCTTTGTTAGTTATAGCTGTAGATCAGCGCCAACAAGTTAGAGTTTTACAAATCATTATCGAAAGTAAGTTTCCCAAATTTAATATCTCACGCCCAGAAAACCAGTGCTATGTTTGCTTCATCTTATATATGTGAACAAGTGTTTTCAACTACGAACCTTAGAAAGAATTATTTCAGAAGTAGACTGACAGATGAGCATTTAGCCTCGTTCCTTAGAATCAGTACGTCTCACTTCGAACCTCAATATAAGGAACTTTTAAAAATGAAATCGCAATTTCATTCATCTCATAAACATATTTAAATTGTAATACTGGTATATTGTTTTTTAAAATTTTCGAAAAATTATTTTGGCCCTCCAAACTTTTTTTTTTTTTTTTCTCGATTTTTGGCTCGCGACCGAAAAATTTTGCCCGTCCCTGGTCTAACAACAAGGGTCGTGACGTCCGCAATTGCTGGGCAACAAAACCCCGCTAGAAACTTCTGTGAGCTTTTCGGCAATAACTCATCACATCTAGACTTCTCGCCTTCTCATATTAGCGCTTCGCCAGTCTGTATAGTAGGAACACAAACAAACTTCAATAGGAAAAATCTTTGGAGCAATGAATAATCTCTGATCATTGACAGAAATTACACATTATACGTCAGAAACAAAAGTAAGTTTTTACTATAACAATAAGGCTAATCATGATGAATGCCTCCTTGGGCGGCAATTGCAACAAATAATATTGAACGATTACCAGTATAGTAGAAAAATAAATCCTAAGAGAAATCATGAACCCCCCTAGACAGGCTCGAAATAAATGAATTCATAAGGACCTCCAAATTTAAATAACAATTGAATATTTAAATGAAATTGATAAAAAATTCTTCTAAATAGTAACACAATCAACCATCACTATTTCAACAATATCTTACATTATCTGATTATAGTAGATGATATTAATACCAGCTTCATCAAAAAAAGAATAAAAACCTCCTCTTTTTAAATTTCTAGTCAAAAGTTATAACCAGAACATGTGGGAAATTACAACAAGAAATTGTTTATTATAAGCGAGAATCCATCCAAATTAATAAGTTTTGTGTACACAGATTAAAACTCAATACATATTTAAAGGGCTCTATTTTTATGGCATTGAGTTATAACCTTTTTTAATAATTTGGTTCTCTCTAATAGGTCTTTTGTCCAATCTAAATGGTTGGGTTCACCTTTAGGTTCGACTAATTTCTTCATCTCCGCTGCACTGTTCGTTTGTTTCTTCCATTCTTTTTTATAAAATTCGCATTACACATAGAAAATTGTGATAATACAGAACAATATCAGAATAAAAATTTGCGTACTCCGTTAAAAATTATCCTAATTAGAAGGTTTAGCATGGTTATTGTGAGGTGTTTCAATGGACACTTATTTGACTGCATTAACTCGGTTAATATTTTGTAAAAATCTATATTCTCCATTCAAAAAATTTATTTTTTTCAGTGTGAGTCAATCGAACTGACATAAAGTAAACAATTTACAAAGAACAGGCAAGCCTCAATTGTCAATAGTCAATTTATGAATTTTGAATTTTTCTTTTACAAAAATAATTTCTAAAATTATATATTGATTGATTGTTTGCTTAAAAAAATGTATTTTGTTGTTATTGTTTTCAAATATTAAAAAGGGAGAATCAATTAAAAAAAAAAAAGGTTTAAAAAATAATTGCTCACAATTCTGTTTATATCTGTTTTAACATTTTGCCATTTTTGTGAACAAACGACAATTTTTTGAACAACATATCATTTGCTCAAATAGAAAAATAAAAGTTAAAAAAGAATTGTTTGCAATTCTGTTTATGTTTGTTTTTAAAACATTTTGCCATTTTCATGAAACCAAACAATAATTTTTGGACAACATATCGTTTGCTCAAAAAGAAATGTGTTCTAAACGATATAACTATCTTGATGGGGAAAAAAAAAAAAACATGAACTGTATTTCAACTTCCGCTTGCTTTTTTTTTTCCTAAAATTTTGGGTCGCTAAAATTTGATTTACCTCATCTCAAGGTAAACGATCAAGATGAATATAAATGCATCATACTAAAAGTTCATTTGTAAGTCAAACAGTTTCTTGGGTTCAATGGTCTTCCACGAGCTCAAATAGAAAAATAAAAATTTAAAAAGAATTGTTTGCAATTCTGTTTATGTTGGTTTTTAGAACATTTTGCCATTTTTGTGAATAAACGATAATTTTTGAACTACATATCTTTTGCTCAAAAGATAAATAAATTATGTTCTAAAAGAAATAACTAACTTGATGGGGGAAAAAAGGAAAACATGCACTGTTTTTCAATTTCCGTTTTTTTTTTTTTTTTTTTTTTTTCCCTTTCTAAAATTTGATTCACTTCATTTCAAATGATTAAGATGAATATATATATACATCATACTAAAAGCTCATTTGTAAGCCAAACAGTTCCTTGGGTCCAATGGTCTTCCACGAATCTGTAATCGAGCCACTCAAGTGGCCAGAGACATCGACCCGCTGCACACCTACCGAAAAGTGGTCGAGATTTACGAATCGATTGAAAAAGGGCGGGAATAACTGACATCAGAAGAAAACGTTCCACAAACACCGGGCAACAGAACAGTGCTTCATTCCGTAATGAATAGAACATCGCTGAGAACCAAATCGAACAACAGTCATTCAATTTGTGTGAGTGATTAACCTTCACCATGGGCTGCTGCGATGCAGATTCGGTTCAGGTTTCCAGTGAGTATTAGAATTCTGTTTGGATTTTTTACGCACGCATTCAAACAGCGCATGTTCTTTTTATTTCGCAAAAGATAATTAAAAATTCACGTGGGTTTAAAAGTTTTGTTTGTAATGAACAATACGTGAGTTACAGTTGATGCGTTATTCATTGATATAAAATTAGTTCGTTGAAGTATTATTAGTAGTTTAGTTTTAGAAAGCTTATATCCTAATTTTGAAACAAATAATTGTTTTGGGTATTTTGCTTTTTCTTTAGAATTTATTATATGTGTTTCTTTAAACTATTTAATAATATTTAACTATTTTTTAATTTTATTTTTAATTTAATTTATTTTTAATTTAACTAATTATTTTTCATATACAAATATAAAAGAAAAAACCTTCGAAACTTTA
Organism: Caerostris darwini; assembly: GCA_021605075.1. Lineage (NCBI taxonomy): Eukaryota > Metazoa > Arthropoda > Arachnida > Araneae > Araneidae > Caerostris > Caerostris darwini. The sequence goes on along the minus strand of BPLQ01014420.1, from coordinate 83,426 downwards.
AAAAAATATCTTAAAATATATATCCTCTTTATTGTTTATGACTTATATAAAGTTGTCAACGTTCTTAAGTCAAAGTACTTCAATTTGATCAAATTATTCAATTTTAATTACCTCAATTATTTTAATTTAATCAAATTATTCCATTTTAATTATGTCAATTATTTCAATTTTAATTATGTCAATTATTTCAATTTTAATTATGTCAATTATTTCAATTTGATCAGATTATTCCATTTTAATTATGTCAATTATTTCAATTTGATCAAATTATTCCATTTTAATTATTTCAATTTGATCAAATTATTCCATTTTAATTTTGTCAGTTATTACAATTTGATCAAATTATTCAATTTTAATTACGTTAATCATTTTAATTTGATCAAATTGTATAATTTTAATTATGTCAATTATTTTAATTTTGATCAAATTATTTAATTTTAATTATGTCAATTTGATTTATGTAAAATTATTTAAATTTGATGATTTGATTTTTCAAATTATTGCAGTTTGAAACTTTAACAATGAAAAAATGTTTTAAATCATAAAAGATAGTATCATTTATTTTATGCAATAGACAAATAATACAAAGTACAGTTAATTTTTGAAATGTTCAAACTACTACAACACGTAAATAAAATAAATATATTTCATTTTATTTAGAATATATGAAATAAACAGTGTAAAATAGTTGTTTTTGTAATAACGTTATAATATTGTATGATACTAATAAGCATTATGTTTATTCAAATTAAATTGATTTAAATTTTTATAATTAAATAAGCACTTAAGTAAACAAACAATAGCATAATTTTTTTTTTTTATTTTGATTGTTATTTTTTTTTTTTTTTAAATATCAAAATTAATTTTTAGTTTATATCGTTCTATTTTCTATGTTTTCTCATTTATTCATAAAAAAAAAATGTTAATATATATTTTTCCTAAATATTTTTAAAAGATCAAATCAATAAAATTGGTTATATCTATTATTAAAATTCTTTTAACTGATTTATTTGAATTATGAAAGAATTTTTAATTCCCAATTTATGAAATTTTCACCATAAGTTGATATTTTTAACAAAACATTATCTAAGTTCCAGAGGGCTCTTCGTCTTCAACGCGTTCTCTGCCTTCTTTGAACTGTTTATACCACTTCTAAACATTTCTTTCCGATATAGGGATGTTCACCGAACGCCATTCTATGAGTTTCCGCAAACAAAATGGAATGCAAGTTCTTTGCTCAATTCATTCAGACATTTCAGAAATCGCCGAACGCACTTTTAGCATTTCACAAAGCAAAGCGTAACTCAAACACTCATGAATATTTTGACGTCAAATTTCACACAGATGTCAAGGACAGTGCCAGCAACATAAAAAGAAAAAAAATTGAAATGTTATCCCCGGGAATTTTAAATTGAAAATTGGTCTTACTTTTTGGACACAGTAGTAAACGGCATATATGAATTTGATTTTAAAAAGAACTATAAAAAAGGACATTAACTTTTAACTTCAAAAATATTCAACAAATATTAAAAGAAATTCTGAGATGTATTAATAATCTATGACATATCAAGATGACATTCCGCTAGATATGAAAGTCAGATACTCTTTATAGATATGACCATCTCATCGACAAAATTGTCAGATATTTTTGTGTATTTACTAACACAGTTAGATACTTTGGGAAATACTTATAAATGCATTAGTTGATGATTCTAGTTATATCTGCTAGTACGTTTGTTAAGTATTTCTAATATTAGCACAATAAGTAGATGCTTCTAGGCATAGCTATTAGTACGTTGATCTGACACACATTAATTCACCTTTCCTCAAAATCTACAGATTATTCCTTGCCGTATTATACACTCGAAAGGAACTTAATTAGCTGATGGTTTGATGTAATACCGTTAATATTTACTCACCAAAAGATTGGACTGCTCTATTCGAAGAATTAACAGAATAGATTATGTTGAATTTATCCAATGACTTCCTCGCCATTAATGATGGTTTGGACATAAGACTGGCAATTCTATCAAATGAAATTAAATATTTAGTTCAGCTATTTTGATACTTAACTAACAGCCTCTTTGGGGCGTCCACTGCGTGCATCGTCCTCTGTGTTCATTTCGCCTCGTTTAAATTTAGCAAACCACTTCTCAACGGGTGATTTTCCTGGTGCAAAGTCCGAATAATGTTTATCAAGCCAAGCCTTGGCTTCAATAGTATTTTTTTTTGGCCAAAAAAGCATGCTTTATTAACACAAGAAATTCCTTTTTATCCATTTTTTTCAAACTAACAAAAGTTGCTTCACTAAAAATGCCATAACTCCCACACTAATGGTGCAACAGCTGTCACATTTATACACGTGTCTTTTGAAGGTTAGGGGTGACTAAAAATCATATGGATTTAATACTAGTAGCGCCATCTATGTGTCTGCCTACGAACATGTCAGCCCAACTGTTATGTACCCATCCTTTATTCTTTCATTGACTTATTAGAGATCCTTCTAGCTAATTTAAGAGCATTAAAATATGGTAGAAATGTATACCAGACCTAGTTTCACGAATGGATGCATGGGCATATTATGCATAGGTATGTTGTGTCTTTCTGTAATACACAAATGTGGCCAATTTAAATTAACAATTTAACAGCTTATTTAAGAGCATTAAAATAGGGTAGATATGTACATCAGCAGTTGTTTCACGAATGGATGCATGGGTATATTATGTATGCATAGGTATGTTGTGCCCTTTTGTAAAACACAAATGTGTTTATTTCAGAAGATAATGTTTTCTAACTTTTTCATAGTCAAACCCTCGACTATTCTAATAAAACACAACAGAGAACATTAAGATAAAAAGATAAATTGCTCAATACATAGATAAAGCACAGTTACAATTGCTTCTTTTAGAATTGCTGCATTATTTTCATTTCTGTTACATTTTTGAACCGTACTGAAATCAATAACTAATCATTCATTTACTTTATTCTTTCAAAAGTAGTAAAACGTTATAAAATCATCGCGTTAATTCAATGGATAGTAATAACTCGTTAATTTAATGGAGGAACTGGCTAACTAATAAATTTTTTATGAATATACCACGATGCTATATCAGTCTTTTAGAAATATTTATTTTAAAATGTGACTTTTTTGCATTTAAGAATTGAGCGTGTCAAACAAAATAATAATAATAAAATATAAAATAAATAAATAAAAATGGATTAGTTTTTTTTTTTCACACAGAGAAGAAAGTTGGACAATAGAAACAAAGGCTCAAAATAATAGGTTTTAACAAAATCTCTTTCGGAAGTTAGTTGCCGTTTTAGAACAGTTAAATTTTATCTGTTACAGTCCACCTTCTACATTCCAACTTTTATTACTCTTAAATTAATCCGAAAAAAAAATATAATCATCCGCGCATTTTGATAATAGATTAAATCATCATCATAACTGGCTCGACAGCCCGTTGTGGGCCTTGGCCTTCTTTAAAAGATCCAGCCAGGCTGTTCTCCTCTTGGTTTTGATCTTAATAACATTAAAATCAGAGTCTAAACAGTCGATCCATCTCTTTTTCGCTCTTCCCCTCGGTCGTTGTCCAAAAGGGGTTACATTGAAAACCTTCAAAGCAGCTCTATCTTCTATTCTCAATAGATTAAATAGAATAGTGAATAGTTAAATAAATATGGTAATTTTAATTAATAAATTTAAATTTAATTTAATAATTAAAAAATTATAAATAATTAATCAGTTATTTTTTTAATAAATTAGTAATATATATATATATAATATTCTTGTTCCATCTATCAATGGGCTTAAAGCTTAGAAATTTCGTACATTCACAAAGCAGGAGACAGAGGATGCTATGCTACCAAAGCTGTTCGTGAATCTGGCAAATCGTAGTAAATATGGTTAACAATGCTTAATCGTCGAGTAGAAGGTTCCAATAGAAGATACAACGAATAAGTATAGACTTTTCAATAAATTCATCTTAATGTAGCCATTTTTTCTTAAAAATAAAACTACTTCCGCATTAAACACTAAATTATATATATTTTATATTTAATTTATCTTGGTATTGGTAGTAATATTGGTAAAAAATATAATATGAACTAAAACAAATTAAGAATAAATATTTTAATAATAAAAGAATTAGGCAAATCCATATTGGATTTTTTTAAAGTTGCTTTTCACATTTGTTAATAATACTGAGTTACTGACATTTAAGTGAAAAATAATACAATAATTAATATTAATAAAATAGTTAAAAGGAACACACCACTTGAAAAATAAGATGTATGATTTAATTAGTCTTTTGATTTGCGTATGAGCGCATACAGTTTTATGCACGCGTGTTTACTTAAAGAATGACCTAAATAAATCCATGTTGCCATGGGATATTGTGGCAGAACCAATAAAATGTTTGAGCTTTATCGAGTGAGAGGCTTGTCTTATAAAACAAACAAAAAATCAGCTTGTTTCAATGAATAAGTGTCAGAATATCCATTTAGATTTGTGACATATATTAACTTTCAAAGTATTGATTTTAGTAAAATAGATTATCTAGAATATTTATTTATAAACTAAACAGAATGTTTGATTATTCTGAAAAATAATTCTTACTGTTATAAGCATTAAGAAAAGAAGCTTTTGTAATAATTATGGTAATTATTTTGAAAAATTCATTAAATACAAGAATTTTTACAAATTAGAAAATTATATTTTATTTTAAGGTCAATTTCTATATTCTTGTACTAATATAAGAAGGACGGTTAATATAAATTATTTTACAAAAGATATTAAAATTGTTGTTCATATGAAAAATTTATAATGTTTAATAAATAAATTATTAATCATTGGCTCTACAATTTCATGGAATACATGAATTTTGCATAACAAAACTAAAACAAAAATACTGTAAGGCAATAAAATAATTTTTATGTATAGCATTAGAAAACATATAATGTTAAAACCTTTATTAAAATATTTAAAAAAAATAACAAGAAAAGTATTAAATAATGGTCATAAGTCAATGCAACTTTAGTATAAAATATTCGAGTGAAAAAAATAACAAAGTTACAAAACCAGCGAGAATTAAAGATAAAGAAAAGGAACGAAAACGATTTTCTTTTATCTTACCGTCATTTGCAGAATTTCTTTTTTACTTTGTTTGATAAATTTAAAAATCAAGACTTTTATTAAAATAAATTTTATGGCATAAATTTAAAAATCGTTTGAATTTATTTGGCAAGACTATTTATTAATTTATTTATTTTATTTCTCTACCATTATTTTATTTTATGCTTGATAAATTTAAAAATCGTTTGAAAAAATAAATATTTGGCAAGACTAAGAATTTATTAATTTATTTATTTTATTTCTTTACCATCGTTTGCAGAATTTTTTTTTTTTTTACTTTATGGTTTGATAAATTTAAAAATCGTTTGAAAAAATAAATTTTCCGTAATTTTCTTTTATTTTACTATCATTTGTAGAATTTTTTCCTATTTACTTTATGTTTGATAAATTTAAAAATCGTTTAAAAACATAAATTTTAGACAACAATAAGAATTCTGTTTATTTATTTTATTTCTTTACCATCGTTTGAAATTTTTTTTATTTTTATTTTATGTTTATAAATTTAAAAATCGTTTGAAAAAATAAATTTTCTGCACAATAATAAGAATTTATTAATTCATTTATTTTATTTCTCTACAATCGTTTTCAGAATTTTTTTTTTTTTACTATATGTTTGATAAATTTAAAAATCCTTTGAAAAAATAAATTTTCGAAAATAATAGGAATTTATTTATTTTATTTATATACCATCGTTTGCAGAATTTTTTTTTTTATTTTATGCTTGATAAATTTAAAAGTCGCTTGAAAAAAAAATTTCGGCAACATTTGTTTATCTTACCATCGTTTGCAGACATTTTTTTTTTGAACTATTTGTTTAATAAATCTAAAAATCGTTTGAAAAAATAAATTTTCGGCAACGATAAGAATTTATTAATGTTCAACTGAATTCCTCATATCTAAAACATTTTAGCTTTTATTACTCAGCAAATCTATAATAAAAAATTTTACGTTCTAAAATTCAACTATCACGTTTGTAACATATCTTTAAGGAATTATCTAACGTATATCTTCCAAGATTTATGTGTTTCTAATCACATGAAAGTTTAATAAAACTATATTTCAAAAGCGCTGACGTAAAATTCTTTGATGGATCACCAAAGAAAGCTTAGTTAGAGAAAATTGAAAAAGTGTACGATAAATTGTTGCATAATAAATGAAGAAAGACACTTTTTTTCCCTTCACCATTTTTAACGAACTTTTCCACTTATAGGAAATCGATGATAACTTCAGAAAAAGAAAAATTGAAAGATAGACGTGGGGATATGATGCTTATTAAATAACTTAAGAAAGAGAACAAGAGTAATTTTATCATATTTAACTATTCTTAGCAATAAAGTTTTGGATAATTCACTTTTAATGAATTTTAAACATCTTTTTTCTGGGCATCAGTCTACTATTGCTTACAATTTTGCATATCATACGGATATTGTATACTGTATAATTGAATTTTATTAATGGACATTTCTTAGCTTCAAATATTAATTTTGAACGTCGTTATTTTTAATAAAAGAAGATATGATTACGTTTCGTTCATAATAAGTAAAATAAAATACTTATAAATTTAATAAATAAAAATAAGTGTAAAGAACTCCAAAAAATTTTCGCGGAAATTTATTCAACATAATGATATTGAATTCTTGAATAAAACATTATTTCATATGATGGAAAGTCTAATATAACATTACATCAATCAAAAGTTTAGCTTATTGACATTTTAATATCCCAAATGAAAGTAATTTTAATATAAAAAGATAATTAAAATATATAATACCTTAAAAAGCATGGAGTTAAAAGAAAACAAATAAACAACAAGAAAAATTTTCGAGAAAGCCAAAAAACAAACATAATGAATATCCTTATACAAGACAAATGTAATATATGGAATCCATAACTGTGCTATTTCGTTATATGAGTTTCTTTATAATAATTATTAATGTAAAAAATCATTATTGTGTCTAAAAAATAAAAATAAATAAATAAATTTTATTCTAATATAAAATATCCAGCCAAATCGCAAAATAGGGGCCGTTGCAATTTGGCAACTTTTTTGTAGCGCCAACTGGGTAATAAGTCACTAAATCTGGCAACTCAGGTTTTTTTAGCTGTATGGTACACTTTTATTTATAATAATCATAAATAATTATTATAAATTGATATAAATATAACAATTTATAATAATTATAAGTAATTACTTGTTTCAATTTAATTTTCTTAGCTATGAGGCTTAGCTTATTAGCTTAGATTTCCTTCGCTTATATAAGTTATTCATTACTTATTATTATTTTTATATATTTTTTTTTATTTACATAATAATTTTTTTTTCTTTCTTATATAAGTTCACAATCTTTATTTGGTCTCATATTTGTTATCATTTATTACAAAGTCAAATTTATGTTATAAAATCAAATGCAAATTAAATCAAATAGATGAAAGTTATGTGGAAATATAACATTTACAGCATAATGCAATATACCTTGTCTGCAAATATATAAAAATATTTACTGCTAGGCAACATACTATTGATCAATAACATATTTACTCCAATTCTATAGTCATGTATAAAACTGTCTTTCTAGAAAACATTACATCTTAACATTAAACATTTTCTAACATTGCGTGTCTGTGTTATGCTAATGCTAAAAAACTGTTATATTGTTTCTAATTTTTTTGTCCCCTTTTTCATTTGTTACTGGCAACAGTCAAGTAAAAGTATTTCTTGCAAGAACATCAGAAGTGAAACTGCTAATTTTCAGAAAAAATGAAACAGTTCTTTGCACCGCCTTAAAATGGAACGTTCGATATAATTTTCTTGCACTAGTTAAAAGCTCACGTACGACTTAGATTAGCATTTTATTTTATATTTGTCTTTTTAGTTTGCAACTAGACGTATTTCTGTCCTTTTTTATAGTCTGGATGAAGTTCTGTTTTTAAAAGGAAAAAGTTGGAATAAATTCATAACACATTCCATTATGAAAAGTTAACTAACTATAAAATAGATTAAAGCATATTTTTTTCTGAGATTGGTTTGTCACTCTACGATCATTATGTGCACACTTTGAGTTAATTAGGCCGGGACCTACAGTTAACGTGGATTTCGAACCACTAACAAACATCCATACCACCGCCAGGATTCGAAACTGAAGGCTGTAGTTCCGAAGGCTAGAGTTTTTTCAGAAACTTTTTTCTGAATAACTTGGAAGTCATTTTTTCCGTCAAAAAACCGAAACAATCAAGCACATTGAACACTACAGTTGGTTTAATGTGCATATAATGCCAAATACGTTATCATTTCGATTCAAAATATCATTGGTATCCGAATTCATTTTCTTTATGCCGTTTACAGCACCATCTATTAAATACACTTTGGAACTTTTTTGATGCCGCACCGTCTCTCTCTTCTTTGAGTATCTTCAGTTCCAGTTTGAACTCATTGTGACGAGTGGTTCTTTTTCTACAGCATTTTGAAAGTAGGATTTTAATTATAATCCCCCTGTAAATATAATATTTTTCAATAACACAGGTTACAATATTAAATTTATCTTTCAAAATGCATGAAAAAATATCATTTTTTTGCTTCTGAGAATCAGAAGGAATAAAATCTTATCAGTCATCAGAAAAAGTATTTTTCTGTAAATATTTGAAGTATTCTTTTTTTATATCTATTGACTTATATGCTTTCAATTCTAATTAACAAAATTTTTTTCACAGAAATGGCTTTGGAAATAAAAAGTGGTCCCATGCTTTGGTATAAACGTGAGTACCATTTTTTTTTTTTTTTTTTTAATTATCTGATTTTTATATTTCTTGGGGGAAAAATGTGTTCTTAATGTGTTAAAACCTATTTCTCTTAAATATTTCTTTTGAAGCTGCTTTAAAAAAAAATTTGAACTATTTTATAGAATTAGAAACTCAAAATTTTAAATTAAATCACGTTTTCTTAAATAGAGAAATGTGCTTTTTTAAATTTTTTATGACTTCAACGAATTAGACGGGCTTTTTTTCTAGTTTTATATTTAATTATTGTTATATTTTTTTAATTAAGAACAAATTTTTAATAGAAAACTCAAACTTAACTTTAAATAAATAAATATAATTAGGTCAATTTTATTTGGTTTTGCATATTATATTAGTTTTATGATGAAAAGTTAATGTTATTTAAATAAGTACCTTAAACTAAAAAACATTTTTGCAGAGAAAACAGCAGTAAAATGTTTTCTGATTTAACTACATAAAAATAAAATAAATAAAACGATACAGATGACAATCATTATCAGAGTTAATCTCACGCATAAAAAATTATAACTATATAATTATAATTACGTATTGCAAATAACGATTTTTTTTTAACATCGATCAAAATATTAAAAATATTCATTTTCATAAAAAACATTTTTTCTTGTTCTTTACATACTAATTAAAAGAAAAGCAAGTTATATTATCATATATATGATATATACAATGATTACAGAAAGAAAAAAACTTCCTCGGTATATGAGTCCCTAGCTATCATACCATTTACAAAAACTAAATGAAATTGTGATTCACTTTTTGAGCAATGAGTTCAAAAATCATATAAAAAACAACAGTTAAACTTTAAATAGTTACGATTACAGTGACACGATTTCGAACATTTCAAATGGCAAAACTTTTTTTCTTTTCTTTTATTGAAATGTTTTGAAATTGAAAAACCATAAATAGCGCTGTAATGGTACCTGTAGCACGAAATTCACCGGCCCTAGACATACCCAGGAGAAAAGTCAAAACAATCAATAATTACAAAGAAGCAACAGAAGGCAAAAAATTTCACAAATTTTCACGTGACTTCTTCGCATGTGATAACACTTTGCACGCGTTAGATGGTCTATAACACTGAAGCACATACCATGGCAAGAGGAATCTGAATGATGACATCCGTCGTAGCTTAGCCCTCCCTACTATTCAAAATTTTATGTTCAAACTTGCGAAAAATTTTTACGCAAATCTTAACTTGATTCCCAATGATGAAATCCGTAATCTCCCCAGATACGATTTCACATTGCCGGAAAATGCTAAGCGCCCTCGGGCGTCTCTGCATAATTTGAAATTGACCTAGACTCTAGTCATCATTTCTAGTAGCAATTACTCTACTTTGTAGTATATTTCTCCTTTTTATTTTATTCCTTTTTTGTATATGTTATTTTGTCTTTTCTTTGTATATTATTTGTTATTTGTATATATTACTACTTTTATTCTTAGCTTTTTTAGTATTTTTTCCTTTAATTCCTTTTTGTATTGTAAATTTTCTTATATCTATTTTTTAATTGTATTTTATAAAATTTGGGAAGATCTAGATCACTTATTCCTTTTTTCATGTCTATAATATTTTATGTGTTTCTCTCAACAATGAACTTTAACTTGTGCAACTCTGGAGTCAAAGGTCGCATAATGACCAAAGCACTCCGTGAACTTGGATGATGATGATGAAGAGGAATCTATTGAACCTGTCGTCTGAAAGCATCTTTCACATCAGATGTAATTTGCGGATTAAATGCATACACTGTAGATTTCAGGTATCAATTCAGTCAGACATCCATTGGAGTGAGATCGGTGGACCTTAGTGGTCATGGAAACGTGAAATGGCGGGAGATGTTTCAATCACCAAACTTTTATATTAAGAAACGTTTGGCAGAAGACCTCCCAAATGGGAGAGCGCCATCTTTCCTGTAGACGATGTCAGATAGAGCATTTCGCTATAGGGATACTGTAATCCATAATGTATGCATTTAATCCGCAAAATGCATCTGATTTCAAAGATTCCTTCAGACATCAGGTTCAACAGGTTCCTCTTGCCATGGTACGTGCTTCAGCTATGTCCACCATCTGCCGCATGCAAAATGTCATTGAATCGAGTGTGAAGGAGGTCACGTAGAAAATTTGAGAAACACACATTAAACTGTTTTGCTTTCTGCTGCTTCTCTGTCTTTTTTAGGTTGTTTTCACTTCTCTTCTTAGTCTGTTTTGCGTCGGCGATTTTCGTACTACAGGTGTCATTCCAAAGCTATCTATAGTTTTCCGCTATAGAGATCACATTCCAATAAAAAAAAAAAATTGTTGGCATTTTAAACTTTCGTAATCATGTCACTGTGAAGGTTTCAATTGTTGTTGTTTTTTTTTGTATGATTCTTGAGCGAATACCTCAAAATACCTTAAACTAAAATTTCATTCAGTTTCTGAGAAGTTAAGGAATAATATAAGTTAAGGAATAGTTAGTTAAGGAATAATATAGTGAGATAGTTTGTTTATAATCATCCTGTATAGTCTGAATAGAACGACAGGACGTTTATTCGGACTTATTCGTTTTATTATAAACCTGCAGGTCGTTTTTTCGGAAGCAACTGGCGGGACGTCCACTCCGTTCTGTACAATGACAGCTCCCTCCTCTGGTACAAGGACAAATCTCGTCAAGAATCTGAAGGTGGGGTGGTGGTCAAAGACGCCCCTGAGTTGGTGGCTTTCGGAACATTCACATCTCAGGTTCCGAACAGACCCGATCTGCCAGAACATTACGAACCCAAGGAACTGCTGGCGTTCGGTGTCCGGGGAAAAGACGTGGTGTACTGGTTCCTCTGTCCCAATGAAGAGGAAGTAGCGTAAGTATGTCTAAATCTTTGTTTCGCTTGTTAACTGAATGCTCGCATCTATCAATATAACTATCGAGTGGAACTTATAGAGCAAAGGTCAATTCAGTCATTTTATAGTAATAAACATTCGGCAAGCATCAGTTTGTTGAATGACAATTGTTGTAAAAATAGACTTCGAATCAGAAATACATAGACAGCAGCCGCAAATGTCTGTCTTGCCTATTTTCTTCTTCACTGGCTCAACAGCCTCTTGGTGGACCAAGGATGTCTGCTTACTGGCAGATTCTGAAATATAAGAGGCTTTACTTTTATGGGATATGATTGTTAGCTCTACGCCTAACGCTCTACAGTCATATTAGACTGGGGCCGGCATACTAAAAAATATATATATAAATAAATAAAGCTACCATATTCACCAAGCTTAAAGCACACCACAACTTTGCGAACATTTTATATTGAAATATATAAATATAAGGCCTGATGACCGAGTGTCTAGCGCTCGGTGCCACAAGTTTCGGGTTCGAGTTGTAGAGCGTCACGGAGCCCAGTCAGACTTCTCACCCACATCATCCCCAAATTGTATAGGAGCAACTCAGTTCTAGGCACAGTGATGTGGTGTGGGTAGTAGTAGTAGTAATCATATTAGACCGGGACCTACGGTTTAAAGTAGATTCCGAACTACTATAAATACTCATGACAGCTCCTGGACTCGCTTGGCCTGATGAACAATTGGCTAACGCTGTGGACTTTGGTACCACAGTTTTCAGGTTCGAATCTTGGCGGGGACATATATTGTTTGTGAGTGGTTCGGAATCCACTTTATACTGTAGGTTCCGTCTAATTAGTCTAAAGAGTGCAAAAAAAATTACCATAGAGCGACAAACTAGACCAAACCGGGACTCGCACCTGAAACCTGTGGCACCGAGCGCTCACTCGACCATCAGGCACCTCCTCATCTATAGTTTATAGAAATATCTATAGTTTAGGCACGAATGTTAAAAATTCAATAGCGAAGAAGCATTTAATTAACTACTTTTACATTTGATTACTACAAAAATAAAAACATTCCCTAAAACCATTCTTTAATTTATCTTATAAAGCGCTCCAAATTTTTATGTAATTTTTTGCTTCTTTTTATATTATTTATTTTATGTATATTAGGTAAATTTTTTTGTTTATTTGTTTATTTTGTACGGTCCACAGCTTTTACATCTACATTAGATATTTTTTTTTGTTTATATGTTTATTTTGTACGGTCCACAGCTGATGTAAGGCGAAGAAATTAAAGAAAGATAGTTTGACATCATGTAGTGATAATTTGTTTCTTAAGCTTAATAATTTCTGCCTTTTTAAAAATTGCTTGTTTTTATCCGCAAATTGAAGCTGAACTTGAAGCTACTTCCTCCATAGTAAGTATTAACAAGTACGGTGTGCTGTCTGCTATCATAATGCAGTACTATAAGTACTTTCTACTTTTTATTATATAATATTACTGTTACTTAAATATTTTAATCATTTCATTCATACGTTTTTTTACGATTGAAATTATTAAAATTAAATTAATTGAAATTATTATTTTGTAGGAGCTGGATGTCTGCTATTGCCTCCACAGTAAGTGTTATTCTTTATCTCTAATTTCTACCATGAATTCCTCACTTTCAATCAAAACTACGTACAGTAGAACCTCTTTAAGTCGAAAACCTCCACAACTCGAAAAAAATTTTGTTCCCTTCCCTTCAAGCCCCAAAACCTCCATTATTCGAAATTTCAATCCTCTATAAGTCAAAATAATTAGTGAATCCCCACAAGCTATTTTGGTACATATTTTACCTCCGTAAGTCGAAAAAAAAATTGGACCTCTGTATCTCGAACATTAGCAATGTTTGATTTTACAATCTTTTTTACAACTCGATCATTTGAAACTAATTACCTCTATAGCTCGAAGAAAAACAAGTTACCGACTTTAAGGATTTGCCGACAATGCAAGTCATTGTTTCTTAGAAAACAATGTATGAGTATATAGTAAATAGAATAACCAATTCTATGGAATAGCAACTCGGAAGAAAAAGAATTTTCTGCTCTTTATAGCTCAGATAATGCTATAGATAGAGATCGATCGAATTGTCTAAAGCAAAATAATAATAATAATAATGACTTTTTTAATACATAATATTTTTAATTTTAAGGTTGTTTAGGAATTATTTTGATTTTTTATTGTAGTACATAATATAACTCTTAAGTTGCAAATAAACATGTTTATTACTTCTGTAACTTGAATTTTTATTTATTTTACCTCTCTAACTCAAAATAAGTTAGAAAGAATCTAAACCTACAAGTCGAATATTTCCGTACAAAATCCGCGTAAGTCGAAATCCTCCATAAGTCGAAAACTCTATAACTCGAATTATTTGGCGCCTCCCTTCAAGTTGGACTTAAGAGGTTCTACTGTAATACTCTTAAATATTCAAACTACAGAATTAAGATAAGACTTTAAATCAAAGTCCAAATATTATCTTTTTTAAAAATGACCATTATGTTATCCTTATTGATTATATTATTTGTATTGCGTCTAACTTTTTGCCAACCTTTATCGATCCACGGAAGAACGCTGACAGTTAATTAAAAATCATCCTTCCTCTTGAACTATAGCTCTCATCTTTCGATATCTTCTTTGAGAGATAAAAGAATTATATTGTCAGATTTAGGTTTAAATCATAAGTAAAAGACAACTTATTAAATTATGCCGCATGCATTCTTAGTGTTAGTTAATTCATTTAACCACTCATATATGTTATTCGCAATTTCTTATTATCAGCTTACATCCCTTATTTATTTTTATTTTTTTTTTTTTTTTAATTATTTAGATGGGAAAATAAGCGCAACTCAAATTCATTATATCTGCCAAACGAATCTAGAAAAAATGACAAAAAGACGTTAAAAAAATATCTATGTTTTACCCAGAAACGGCAAAATTTTAATTTCAACATTAATTAATAATGTACATAGGAGTAGAAAGTTTTGTAGAAACTTCAAAGTACCTACATTATACTATTTTACAATTGAGATTAATCTACAAATAATTGTTCAAAATAACTGCTTAAATAACTGTTGTACTATACAGGTTGGGTAACTAGATGATAAATTGGGTGTGGTTGAGTTGAGATACTTGAAGCACAGGTTGAAGAACTCGCAGCTTTATTGACATACGCAAACACACTACACATATGCAATTAGAGTCATACAATTTTTAGCACATTTAAAGAAAAATAATTATAGATTCGTAGAAGAACACCATTTCTAAGCAGAAAAAATGAAACTCGACTGCGCGCAGAGTGCGCGAAATATACTTCCTCTCCGAGGGAGAGTCTGTAGGCTAACTAATGGGTCGGGAGATGACTATAAACGGGAGATGACGTTTCGTAACGAGAGCACAAGTGCGCTGTACTTCTTCTCGGGGGAGAGTCTTGAAGTCGACAGACAACTTCTCCCGAACGCCACAGAGGGGCGCGCTCTTGCCAGTGTGTAGGAGGAAGAACGGTTACAAGACCATATATTGATTAAAATGCAAATCTCATATATAAACAAAAGATATAAAAGAACCTGTTTCTAAAAGTAATATAACTATATTAAAAGGTCTTTGTGAAAATTATTATAGTTAAAAGAGTGTTTTTTAGGAACCTTCTCGTTTCGGGAAGAAGAGGGTACTAAATTGCTTGAAAAAGTCAATTATAATCCATAAGGTGAGGCGTGAAAGACTGTAAACTAAACGTTTTTCAACAGTAGCCCGTGGCGGCGCTATACTTCCTCTCTGGTGAGAGACTGGAGTCCAACTGACCATTTCTCCTGAACGCCACAGGGAGCTCTCTTGCCAGAATGTAGGAGAAAGCACGGTTTCACTGCTGCAAATGCATGCATTTCCATAAAAATATGTGCACCTATAAAGAATTTTCAGAACCGATTGAAATTTCTGATGTATTTTTGTAATGTTGATATGATTACAAAATGAAAGCAAAGGGTTCATTTATTGCAGGACAAAGAAATATAGGACCTAGTACCATATAAGGACACCTTGATATGTACTTGACACAAACATTGATGCCGAATTCCGTAGTGGTAAATCAAGTCCTTCTTGGTGTGCTAATTTAAGCAATAACATTGAGTGCAATAACCCATAGCTAAAAATGATCTATATTTAAAAAATCTTAGATCCAAATACTGATGATAACCATTTTAAAATTACTTACTTAATTTTGTGGTATGCATTAAAATTACTTTATATTTTAGTTGCCAGTTCCTCCTACAGCACCACAGATGGTACCATCGCAAATGCCGTCATCCCACCCACAACCTGCCACAGCCCCTCCTGATTCGAACCAAGAATACCCATCAACACCACAGTACCATCCAGGGCAGCCCGCCCCTCAGTATCGCCCACAGCAGCCTCCACCTCAGTACACGCCAAATTCTCAGCACATGCCACAGTACGCTCCTCAGGCTGCTGCAGGTACGATCTCTCTTTCATTTACAGGAAAAATACTTAATGTACGTCTAATGACATTCGTGGTAAAACTCGTGGTCTGTTGTAACGTGAGCAGCTAGAGTGGAAGTTTGGTTTTGTCGCTCTGCGATCATTTTGTACACACTTTAGGCTAGTTAGGCCGGGATCTACTGTTTAACACGGATTCCAAACCACTCCCAAACATTCATGCCACCGCCAGGAGCTTGTGGCTCCAACGGCCAGAGCGCTAGCTAATTGGCCATCAGGACGCGCCAGCATGGAGGAGAGTTTCGGTTTGAATCTCTTAGTGGTGGCGTCAGTTGCTCTGCTTACAGAAGCGAGAAGGAATAAAATGCAAAAATCCTTTAAAAAAAGGAATAGATTGGCGCGAGTCAAAATTTCGTAATACGTTGAAAATTATAATCAGTCATGTGTTGACGATGTTTAATTTATTATAAATTCCCTTTACTGGTTAATACAAAGAAGATAAAAAGTTGAAAAAAATAGCATGTTAATTTCAAAAGTTTTATCGATGAAATTATAATTTATTATTGTATAGCAGCCTAATGCATTAAGCTTTAACGTTTACTTGATATTTGATAAATGCAATAAGCAAATGATATAACAAACAAATAATAATATATCAATTCCTCCCCTCATGAGAAAGTGGCCTGAAGGTCAGTTGGCTAGCTCTCTGGTGGCATATATGTTTGTTAGTGGTTTGGAATTCACGTTAAACTGAAGGTCCCGGTCTAATTAGTTTAAAGTGTGCAAATAATGACCGCAGAGCGATAAACCAAACATCTTGAGAAAAGCAAATAACGCTTAGAATGCTTGAAGTTTGAATGAATATTTTCAAAAAAAAATCGGAGATTAACAAAATGGTTTGATAAAAATCTATTAGTAAACAATAAGCTTCAAACACATTTTTATTTCATATTAGATAAAAAAATATGAAATTTGATTGATATTTTAAAATAAATATCGCTAATTACTTTTATTTCACTCCATCAAAGATGTCCTTTAAAGAAAGAATCACTGTCTGCCTGTTTTAATAAAATCCCAAAATCTTTGCAAAAGTTTAAGACTGAGCTCAATAAAAAAGATATGGTTGTTACTAGATAATATAATAAGATATGCAAACCTGTTGTAAACCAACACATGTAAGCTAACAAAATCTTTTACCATGTGAATATCAAACCAAATAAAAATCATTTGACTTCTCACTTTTGTGCTTGGAAAAGTATAAAACTAAGTACCAAGTGCTAAGTACTAAAACACTAAAACACTTATTCAACTAATATGACATTCCGCACCCAATTCATATTTGCTTTTTATAATTTTGTATTTTATTACTCATTATTCATAAAGAAATTAAATATATATATTTATTAAATAATTTTCGAGAGGTTTTGTTGATGTTGTGTATGGTCAAGGCCAAATTACAATATATATGCTACTAGAGTTCTTTACAAGTTTGTGCATCTCTGCTTTAAAGTAAAAAAACCCTTAAAGTTAACGAAATTCCATAAATTTAAGATGTACATTGGGTCTTGAAATTTTGTTCTATAGAAAATGGAAAATTTAGTATGAATTACAAGCAAGTAATAATACAAAACTAACTGCCGGGCATTACAGTCCATATTGAACCATGACCGTCTGCCTACTGGCAGATTCCGAAACAAAAGGAGCTTTCTTTTTACTGGGTAGGGCTGTCAGTTTTAAGCTCTACAGTCAGGCTAGAAGAACACGATCTTTTGTCAATAATATGCTAACCTGAATGCAGTATTCCCATCTACATAATTTTTTTTATAATTCGACGACATTTGTTTACAATTGTGTTCGATAAAATACGTGTGTTTGCTGCTAAATAACACAATATATGTGAACAAACAGTCATTCGGCAAGCATCAATTTGTTGAATGACAATTGTAAAAATAGGCTTCGAATCAGAAATACATAGATCGCAGCCGTAAATGTCTGTCTTGCTTCCTTTTCTATCTCTTTCTTCATTAGCGCAATAGCTCCTTGGTGGACTTAGGCCGTCTGACTGTTGGCAAATTCCGAGTTGTTTTCTTTTTACGGGGTATGGTTGTCTGCCCTATGTTCTACAGTCATATTAGACTGGAAACTACTGTTTAAAGTGGATTCCGAACCACTACAAACATTCATGACATCGCCAGAACTCAAACCCGAAATCTGTGAAACCGAGCTCCAAAGCGAGTAATAGTACATATCAAATAATATTTACATTAAAGTATTGAATTGCGTCTTTATTTATTTTCTCTTTTTACAGGACTACCAGGTCAGTATCCTCATCCAACAAACTATAGACCTCCACCCTATCAACCTCATAATACAGTGCGTCCTTATCCCCAACAATATCCTTCTTATCCAGCAGCCAGTGGTGGTGGTGGTGGCGGTACTCCTACGACAGTAATAGTTCAACAAGACAGACCAGGATATGCGTCTGGTGGTGGTGGTGGTGTTGGTGCTGGAGGTGGTTTTGCAATGGGTATGCTTTTAGGTGGAGCACTGGGTACAGCTTGGGGATCTTCACATAACCATCATGGATTTGGAGGTGGATGGGGAACAGGTGGCGGCTGGGGACATGGATCCAACGCCCCTGACACTAACATCAATATTAATAATTATTATGACAATGATACAACAACAGTAAACAACAACCTGGACATGACGAATAACACATCCATTGAACAGACAGATCCTGAACAGGACATGCCGGTACCAGCTCCTTTGATGGCAGAGGAATATGCTCCAGTTCAGGAATCTACGGACTATATTCCAGTTGAAGAAGTCACGGACTATGTTCAAGAAGATGCTGTGGAGTATATACCAGTTGAAGAGCCAGTAGATTATATGCCGATGGTGGATGCGGGAGATGGAATGTATGATGGTGGCGATTATGATACTGATTTTGGAGGTGGAGATTTCGGCGGTGGGGATTTTGGGGGTGGAGATTTTGGAGACTTTTAAGGAAAAAAAAGTGGAATTTTATAAATGGATTTTTTACCCTTACCAATGCTTAATTTCGAGTAATGTTATGATAAAAGCAAAATTATAGTAGTATTACTTTATTGCTATATATATATTGGATATTTTATCATGCATGATGAATTTCTATTCATTAAAAATCTACTGAATAAGACATACAAGTTCCAGATCCTTTAATAGCAAAGGAATGTACTGTTTTAGGAAGCTGTAGACTATATTTTTGCTAAAGACTACTCTCAAATTATAGATGCTTTTAAATACATGCAAATATGTGATGAGGATAGTGATTAGAATGCCGATTTTGAAGATGGCGGTTTCTAAAAAATTCAAAATGAAGGTATGGTTTTTTAAGTATATTTTAGCGCATATTGAGTTATTCTTCGAGAAAAGTTACAATAAATGAAAAATTTTTGTAGCGTTTATTTAAATGCTAAATTTATTGGCTATTTTATTATACAAAATGTTTCTAAAATTTTTAAGTTTTGAAAATAATATGCTTAGTATCATTAATAATTATTTTTATATGTACATAAACTTTTATTTACCTTTCTTATTTTTTTGACATGGCAGCCCCTGATGGCCAAGGCCTACCCCAGAATTTTCTTTCATCCCAATCTCCTTTTTTCGGTAGTTCTCCAGTTTGTAACTCCTGAAATTTTAAAATCCTCCTCCGCACAATCGGTTCATCTGAAATCGGGCCTTCCCTAATTCTAGTTCCAATAGGTTTATAGTCGAAGATCTTAAATGTCAAAGAATATGAGTAAATTCGGCATATGTGACCCGCAAATCTCAAACAGCAAATCTTTATTAATTCAATGATATCTGCTTCATTGAATAATCTATATAATTCAAAATTACGTTGCTGTCTCCACAAACTATTACCATTCACACCGCCAAAGATTTTTCTAAGTTTCGCTCAAAGATGGCCAGCTGTTCTGCCTGTGATTTGGTCAAGGTCTAGGTCTCAGATCCATTGTTTACCTTTCTAGATATTCATAAAGAAAGTATGCTTTTACGAAAATTGTTGTGGGAATTTAGAACATTTTCCGAGTATCAGGTAATTTTTTTTGAAGAATATTTTGTATAACATTTTATGAAGATGAATACATTTTCTTTCTGTGAAGATAAATAAAATTTTGTTCTGTGAATATTAATATAAAATTAAGAGAGTATTAAAATAATTATTACAGAAGAAGTGTTAGTTAATTATGGGCTATATAGTTGCATTGCTGTTACATATAGTTGTTGTTTCTTATCCCACTTGGTCGACAACAACATCTAGACAAAGTCCATGAACTTGTCTGTTCTCAAACAATGAAAAACGGCTCCAGGAAAACCGTCGAGCCATGGTAAAGGGTAAATGCAAATTCTTTTGTTCTTAAAAAATGCAACTTCTTTATGTCCTTGACTTTGCAGCAGGAATACATCATCATTCCAATTGTATCCAAGATAGCATGGAGTAAAAGGCAATCCAAAGAATAAAAATGAATAATGATACAAACAATATGATAACGACGATATGTGTACAAAGACATGGTACACAAAGGTACCCATACAAAGACATGGGGTACCCAAAGGGAGAAGTTTGACTTTATCCCAACCGGTTATACCCCCGTTGACTGGGTACCCGTTTTAGGAGCCTTTTATGACATGCATGGGCTGCAGTGGGGCTATTCTGACCCGAACCCATACAGGACTTGCATATAGTTGCCTTCAAGAAGCTGCATTAAGTTCATAACAGTTTTGATGTCTTACTACACAATAAAGTATAATGAAATACAAAATGGAATAACAAAAACAAAAGGCCTACAACAAAAAAGAAACCTTCCTTTAGATTAATTGCTTGGAAATCTTATAATATTGTTGGTCAAATACCGGGCACTTTGATTTATCATTCGCCACTAAAACGGCCGAATATGCAATAATATTACAATATCTATCATATTGCAGTACCCCAATTTGAAAGGAACACCTCCAGAAATGTCGTATTTTTCCTTAAATAAAGGGTAAGGATATTTCTGTCTATGTATTCATCGTACTAATCGCTAAAGTTAGACAGAAATCCGTTAAAGTTAGGACATTCGGTTTGGTTCGGAATCGAATCTAACTCAATACATTATTCTTCATTATGGCTCTCCTCTAAATTCCTAGCATAATTTGTAAATATTAGTTGGAAATACATTTACAAATATCTTGCCTAAATAGTCGTTATACCCACTGCTTCTTTACGTTGTTTATGGTGAACTGCATAAATTGTTTATAAATGTTGTTAATTAGATTCTATACACTGAAAGTGGCGAATTGCAACAATCGCATTATCTAAGATTATTCCAAATTATGTTGTTGCAATTTATAAATGAAATTTACAGATCTCTAATTTTAAAATAACTAGCTAAACCTGAATATAAATATAAGAACACATATTTAGAAACGTACCTGTTTCTCTTCAAAATCTCGAATTCACTATTCTTCATTTGATAATTTTGATTCTATACTTCATTTTTTCTATTTGGGTGATGAAACAATTCTCCAATTTTCAAAACACAAAATGTTTCAAGGATCCAAGTACCATATTATACAAGTTATTGTTCATCTAAAGTGGCCTTGAAATTGTTATTGTAAACAAACTTTCGTACTGGAATATGAATTATTAAAAATAATACTTATATGTGTTAAAAGCACTTTTTAAATAATATTTGTTATATGAAACAATGTATTTTCTTGACTTTATTAAAAATGTATCTATCTATCTATCTATCTATCTATATATATATATATATATATATATATATTCATACGAAATAAGACTGAAATGTTAGCATTATAATAATTGTGATTTAAAATAAGATGTTTTAAAAAGTAAAGTTTTAAAAAGGAAAATATTTTAAGCAGACAGTTGAAACTTTATATTTCCTAATTAAAGAGCGAAGAGCTAATTATATTTGTGAGATGTGTTGTTCCAAATAGGAAGTTCAAAATTTTTATAGATTTTCATAACTTCAGTCTGTCTAGTTCACATAAGAATGTAAACTAGAAAGACTTTATGGAAACAAAAACGAATAGCGTTTTTGGGTTCAAAAGCTAATTTTACAAAATGAATATTTTTTGTAATATAAAAATTATTATTATGGGGTACTATGCCTACATACTAATAAAGATTCTTTATAACGTGAAATATGAATAAAAACTAATTATAATAAATTTTATTTTCTTTAAAGACTTTAAAAAACTCTGATTGCAAAAAATTTATTGATAGGAAATCGTTAAACAGCAGATTTTAAATAAGGATATCAAGTGTCATTTATGAAAAATTTGTTTAATAAAATACATTTATTTTGAAATCAGTTGCTCATTTATTAGCAACCAAAAGAGTATTTTAAATTAAAGGCAGTATGTGCTGTATTCTAAGGTCAAATATTTTTATCTCGTGTAATTTTTCACTACAAAGGGAAATTTGTGATACACTGCTCCCACATTTAACAGCTACAATATAAAGACAGGCGAGCACACCCCCCCCCACACACACACCAAAAAATTAGCATATGAAGGGTTCACTCCTTCCTCCTTAAACCCCAAAGAATATTTTGACTTACAGATTTAATGCGTTTATTCCTCAACATAGACACATAAGTCTACTACTATTTCTCATATGGATAGCATAGACACATAAGCCTACTACTATTTCCCATACGGTTAGCATAGACACATGTCTACTACTATTTCCCATACGGTTAGTATAGACACATAAGTCTACTACTATTTCCCATATAGTTAGCATAGACACATAAGTCTACTACGATTTCCCATATGGTTAGAATAGACATTAGTAGTAGACTTATGTGCCTATGTTAACCGTATGAGAAATAGTAGTAGACTTATTTCCCATACGGTTAGCATAGACATATAAGCTTTCAGCTCGGCATCATTTGCCAGGTTTCGAACCAAACAAATTTCATGCAATCAAATGAAAATCCATGAATCTTTTTCTTGAGTATTGCATGAGTTCCTCTTTATCATAAATGATGTTATATTACACATTTACATGCAAAATTTTATAATTATAGCTCAATTCCTTCTACATATAAAGCTGCTTTTGCAACATTTTATGTACTGCCTCCCCCCCAAAAAAAAAAAAAAAAAAAAAAAAAAAGAAGAAGAAGAAGAAGATATAATCAAAAGAACTATGAAAAATTTATACATTTTACAAAGAATATACACCAATTCAGAACATTTATTTATATCATACTTTCAACCATACAAATCAACGCATATTGAGCAAACTTTAAAAATATAGGTGCAATAAAAAATATTGCATATTTGATTTTTCAGAAAATTATATGATACAATATGATTTAGAAATTTTTTTATTATAATATTTACAATTTTCTCAAAATTGATTATTTATTAATTTGAAATAATATAAAAAATTCAGGAACATTCACAATTTCTGCATAATTATTTTTAAATAAAAAATTATTTATAAATATTCAAAGAATAAAACAGGCATAAAATCACATCAAAAAACATCAAATATCACAGTTTTTATGAGCATTTTTTTTAGTAAAATTAATTTAACTGAATATCATATAAATATCAATAAAAAATATTAATGTAATAATTTTTTGGAATCTAAAACATATTTTATTCATTATAATTTTCAACTAAACTTATTACTTTTTGAATAATAAATGCATATAATTCAATTAAATGTAAATTTATTAATCATCATATTTTAAATAAAATTATTATTTACTAAATTTGTTACATATGTATTTTTAATCAAAGATATTTGAATTTTATTCAAAGATATATATAATTAATCCTTTTTACTTTAAAAAAATTCAAAATTTAATACTCATAAACATATTAATATTTTGCTTATAAATTTTATTATTTCTATAAATATATATTTGTTTCAAGTTGATGGTATATGACCTTATGAAATGAACTTCTGTAAGTCAATATAAAATTAACAAATTTTCTTGAAATAATAGCATCAAAATAACTATCGTTAGGAGAGGATGAAAATACATGTAAATATTTCAGGAAAATTAATAAATAGAAATCTATAAAAAAAAAATGCAACTTAAAAAAAAGTTGTGACTGAAGAAAATAATTCATTTTATTAAGTAGAAAACAATGAAAGAGTATAAAAAAAATACAAGCTAACAATAATAAATTGTAAAAAAAACAACAACTTTTTAAACCTTATTTGCACATAGTTTTATATATTTTAATAATAGAATATATATATAATAATAATACTTCATCAAAAAAATTTTAGGTTTTTCTTTCTTATAAAAGAAAGAAAAACCTACAATTTTTTTAATCAATTTCATTTTTATTTTTTTTTAACTACCTTTAATTTTTTTAATCAACTTCTTGGTGATTTTACTTGACAGCATTTTCAGCTGCATATCCAATGCAAAAATGTTGTTTCAATGAAATAGAAAATTCTAGTACATTTTTATCATATTTGTAAATATTTGCAAGCATCTGGGCTTTTTTTTCTTTCCATATTTAAAAATATTTATAGAAACATTGCAATATTTAATTGATACGACAAGATGTTGAACAAGCATTGTACAAATTTCCAACATTGGCCAACAACAAAAAAAAAAAAAAAAAAAAAACATTTTTATATCTCAAAATGTATGTAAAAATGGACACCAGTTTATGCTTGATTTTGGTAATTTACTAACAAAAGTGACAAGTATATAAGAAAGAAAATAATCTGAAGATAGTAAAATAACATTTGTGTGAGCTTTGAATTAATTTTTGTTGGTAAAAAATGCTGATTGCACATCATGACATCACCAAAGAAAGTTGTCATGTAATCAGATTTAATTACAATGAACAAGTATCAAATTTTAATGCAACATACAATTCTTTTTTTTTTAATTTAAAATACACTTACCAATACAACAAAACAAATCAACTGCAAAAAATTTTATTCTCGAAAATAACATTACTATTTTTTTAGTATTAAATTTATATTTTATTTTATTTCCACATTATATCAAAAATAGATTTATTACTTCAAAATATAACAATAATAATAATAATGTATATATATATGTTTTTTTATTAGATTTCATCATCTAAAGTATCAATCATAATGTCTTCCCAATCCTCTTCAGATATGCTGCGAATTGGAGCTTGCTTGATTTTTTTGTCAGAAGCAAATTTCAAAACAAAAGATGAGTGTTGAAACATTCCATTATCTTTCAGTCCCCATAGATCATCATCTTCAGTAACTAAAATTTAAGTTTATAATAAATGAAGTGCACTACATGATAAATAAATGAAATCTTGACAAAGTATGGTAAACATTATAAATAAAATGTTATATAAAATTAAAGCTAGTTGATTTTTTTTTTTAAATAAAACAATTTTACTTCGACAATTAGTTTTTTAAAACATATTACACAACAAATATAAAGGAAATAATGATTAAAAAATTTATGAATAACTTCCTATGAGATTGCATATAGGAAAAATTGGTAAGTTATCACTTTGTAAAAGAAAAAACTCGAATACACTCCATAGCTGGGCGTGCTTTTATAATGGGGAATTTCTAGAAAAAAACCTTTTTTTAATAAAATATTTAGTCTTTCTAAATAGTTTCTCAATCTTGTTGATATCTTAGCTAATACTTTTTTGCTTTGTACAGTGTATATTTGATGAATTTTTACAAAAGAAAACCTTTTTTTTTCTTTATCTCTCTCTCTCTCTCTCTTTTTTTTTTTTTTTTTTTTTTTTTTTTTTTTTTTTGCAGTCATTTTTATAACTAGTTATTTTTTAAAGTAAATAAGTAACCTTTATAGCCAATAATGTAAATAGATAATTATAAAATATCTAATACATTTAAAATAAATAATTTACAAATTTAACAGAATTTTTATTATATTAACAGAACATATTACATTATTATTATTTTAACAGAATTTTTATTTTATGTAATATATATAAATAGAAAACTAAAAGAATCATAAAAAGTAGTCAATTTTTAATTCCTAAGTAAAATTAATGCTGCATTTTATTTTCAGAAATTGATGCATAATTGGTATTGAAATTCTAGCTAAGTAAATATTTACTTAAATCACAATAAATGCTACATATTAATCTCCATTCATGAAGAATATTTTTCAGTATTTATTTTTGTTTCTTTACTACAATTTAATGCTACTAAATAAAGAATAATCAATTGGAATAAAATTAGATATTTTATACATGTTCATAAAATATTTATAAATGAATTTATGTTGCAGAATTTGTAAAATAATAAAACATAAAATAAGCAATACAGTTTTAATTTTTAAAATCACTAAAATTAAATCAAAAATATTTTTAAAATAGTGTTTAAAATTTTCATTTTAGATCTAAAATAGCTTTTTATGAGCCTTAGTGCTCAGAAAAATCTCTCAATACTTACATGATTTGCTGCTAAAGCACTCACTGTCTTTACTAGTATTGAATTGCTACCTTAACATTCAATTTTAAAAATACTTGCCAAAATTTTTATTAAGGATTTTGAAGCCAATTCCTGACTCTATCACACATGTTCGACTCCCTACTTTGACTAATAAGCGTATACATCAAACAATTAAATCCAAGAAAAGAGTCCATTACTGCCATTGCTGTATGTGTTATTACAGTTCATGTACCAGTAAAATAAAATTAACATTTAGATACTGAAGTGAAATTTGAATGAAGAACAATTTTACAAATTATTCCTGAAGTCTATAATACAATTATACTTCTGCAGAATTATTTAAACTAATTTTTATAAACAAAAATAGTACAAGATAGACCTTCAAATCTGAACTTATATAGAGAAAATCACAATATGCTAAAATATTGAATAAACAACCATCTCATTATAACAATAACATAATTAATTAAAACAATGATATATCAAAGAATTTTTTTTGGATATGGTAAAAGTGGGTGTTTTGCATAACTAGTAAATAAGAGCCTTGTAGAAATTTGTATCACAGATTTGGTCAATTAAAATTTCTACATTTTTATTCCACACGATAAGCAAATGTGAATGCCTGAAAATTGTCTCATAAGACATTGGGTTCTTAAACTCATGTCTTTCTAAAACTGAACCCATCAAAAAAATAAAAACAATTTATAAAAATTAAGCATGTGTTATTATTTAATGTAATTATATATTAGCCAGATTAATTAATATTCTAAAGTTTTATATGGTGCAAAGAAAAATTACCAGATAAGAAATCCATAACTCCAGGTATTTGCTTCCAATAATCTCCACATGGATTTTTCTCTGTAATACCAAATCTTCTGAAGATTTTTCCAGAGCATTTGAGTAACCATACAGCACTTTTACTGATACATAGTGATTTAGCTTGAAGTTCTGGTATTAGGGTCCAGTTTTTACCAATGGGCATGTTAGATGTAACTCCTTCACGCACATAGACATTGCCTTTTGTGTCTAATGCCCACACTGGCTGGCCTAAGGGGCCAACATATACCTGACAAATATTAAAAGAAAGCACTTAAAAAAATTAAGTCAATTAACCAAACTGCAAAATATATTAAAAATCAGAATAATATTTTAAAAGGCAATTTTTGTTTCTTCTATATGTTACTATTCTTAAAAAGAAAACCATGCTTTGATTTTAAATAAGTACTCTATTTTACAAATACCATAATAGATATTATGAATTTTAAAGTGTTTTATGAAAACTGATCAGAATATTTTATCTGATTCTAAATTATTTAATGATTTGAAATTGCCCAATCCACTTATTTAATGATATGATCAAAATTTTCTGCATAAAGATATTTCAAGTGTGTACTGTTTCATATAATATTTAAATTTCTCTTATATACCTTCGGTTATTGAAAAATATGATACTTTTTAATATTTAGTACAGGCTGAAAAAATAACTGATCATCATATTAAAAGGCTTTCTTTTAATAAGAGATTAATTTCATTTCAACAAATTATTTTGTTTTATTTTAATTAAACTTGCACCTTCAACCCCTCCACCGTCTTTTAATTGAAACTTAATAAGAATACAATTAAATACTAACTTAACAATTCACATTTTTTAAATAAGAAAATGCTGTTTATAACATTTAAATAAAGCCCGAAAATAATTAGATAGTTAATAAATTTTAGTTGAATTTAAGCCTGTTAAAAAAAAGGACATAGCAAAATGCACTGAGTTTTTATTACAAATATCTTGTAATACTGATATAAATGTAGTAAAATGGCTTGTTTATGTTATAGTATTATTCTCAGGTCTGAATATTATAAAAGAGTTTAATGAAGGTATGTTTTCAACTTGAAATATATTATAGACAAATATAACATGGGAGACTCAATTACAACATAAAAAAATGACAACAATAAGGAAAGCATTAATAAATCTAATTTTTTTGATTAAGAACACATTAATCGATTTATTAAATAATAAATAACTTTAAATAAAAAATTATTTAGCACTGGAAATATTTAAGAAAAAAGTTACTATTATTTATCAATAATATAAATCAGGATATGAAATATAATAAGTTTTCTTATTGTTTCTGATAAAACTCATTTATTGAATAAAATTAATAAGCTTAATAATTAAATTGGTATAAATTAATACTTTTTTTTTAAATTTTTATATAGAAGAAAATCAATGTAATTTAATTTTTTCATGCTATTTTTTAATCTATCCTTGCAATAGGCTATTTTATAGAAAATATATTACTATTACATTTGAATTCATTTATCTGCTTGCTATTTACTAATTGATATATAGTTTTGCTTTAAAAAATTCCTATGTACATAGACATTTAATAATTTCTAATAATTACTCCAAATTTGAAACATTTAAATATTAAATTTTTAAGTAACTGAACAAACATTTATAGATACATAGTAAATACAAACACATACAAATTGAGACATAATAGGGAAAATATAAGTGATTAAAAACAAATACTGAATATTAATATTATATTTAAAAAAACAATATATACAAACCTTAGAAAAGAAAACTTCAGAGTTATTAGGGTGTACCAGATGTAAAGGAAACTTTTTTCCAATGGCAGATAACTTCAGCAAAAGCAAGTAAAGGAATTAGGAAAGGAAACATAGGATCAAGCACAAATACAAAAAGGCAAGAACAGCCACTTTACTAATATACAAAAGCAATTTTTTTTTTTTAAAGCAGTAATACAAAAAAATATAACCATGAAAATTAATTTATTTGTAAATGCATATAACAGATGTTGAATGAAACAGAAAGAATGTATAAAAGAAATCATAGGAATTCAAAGAAATACAAATAAAATGTACTTCAAAGTGAAATTTTTTACTCATTTTTGCAAAATTTGTATGATTTGTGTATAAAAATCTTACATCGACCAAATTCAATAATATTTAAATTAATTAAGAATATATTAACTAAATCTTTAAGCAATCCATTTATCTATAATTTTGGTTTTATAATGAATAGAAATAATATATTCAAAAATATTCTTTTTGTTACTAATTGATCAAGAAAAGGTAAACCTTGGATTACTAGTTGCACATTAAGGTTTGTCGGTTACATTAGAAATTAGATTAAACAGGTGTATAAAGTATGATTCAATAATTTAAGAATTAATAACAGTAATTCAAAGTTATAAAGTAAATACATCAACAAGCCACTCAAATGATCATTTATATATAATTTATCAGTTGCAAAATCAAAGTCTTACAGTAGAAGAACAGAAAATTTCTAACAGTTTTGGAAAAGCATGAAAGAAAGCCATTTAAACATATTTGAATCATTATTTGGAAAAAAGATGGATTTATTTCATTTTTTTTTTTTTTATTAGTTATGAATGAAGTCACAACAATGGCAAACTCCTCTTCTTTGGCAATTTTATGATCTACAGATTTGTTTAAGACTTATTATTGAGTTAATGTAACTAATCCATAGAAATTTTTTAAGAGTTGCAATAAATTTATATTAGACATATAACAATAACAACAACAACAAAAAATTATGCAGGTAATGTAGTTGTTATAGCTATTGAAGTATTTTTTCAAGTGATTATGGTTGAAAACTTTTGAACTCTGGAATTATGCTTATTTTAAATCCTGATGGCTCATTAATTAATAAAGACAAACAGCACATATTTTTTCATATCTTGTCTTTTAAATACATTAAAAATATTTTCATATTTTATAAATATATAATTCATACAATTTTATAAGATCATATCTCTACAAAAGAATCCTCATATAATGGCAGACATTTTCAATTAATAAAATTTATAACTAACAAGTAACAGAAAGATAAAAAAACTAACACTCCAGAGCTTATATCATTTAAGATATGAGTTCCTGAATATTTCTGATTTTTTAAAAATCATTTCCTTTGTTTTGCTATGAATATAAAGACCATTAAGAAAAATACCTTTTCCATTATAGGTGATGCAATTTCTTCAGGTTCAATGTTTAAAGGAATCCAAGCTTGCGGTAGTTTCCTTTGAGAAGAAGGGCACAGAGTTCCAAGTCGAACAAGAGTACGACCTTGATTAGTGCATGCCCATGACACTTCGAAAGAACAGCCAATATCAATTATTTGTTCTGAACCTAGGAAAGCAAAGAGAAATGTTGATAAAAGCACATAATAGTTTAAAGCAATTAAAACAACAAGCAAAGATTACATAAGATAGTGAACAAATTAGAAGGTTAATAAACAAATTTAGTACAGTAAATCCCTTTATATTAGGGGAAAAAAAAGATTTTTTAAAATAATTCTGAGATAAAAATCATATTCTTTGCATAATCTAATCATTAATTGACAATATCATATAATTGATATAATAATTAATTTACAATTTAATAATCAATAATTAACAAACATAATATAGTTATGTTTAATTTATTTTATTAACTCTTCGAAAATGTGTACCAACAAACTTCACATGAGCAATTTCAAAAACAGGTTAGAGTTACATGAAAGTATGTATTAACATATCATTTTGATACAAAAAATATATTATTTAAAAAAAATTCAGTCTTTTGCTTATAAAACCATAAACAGAAAAATTAGATCAAATTTATTTTTCAATCATCATGAAGATTGTAACAGATTTAAAAAACTAATTGGAAAAAAACCTGAAAAAAACTTGTTTAGATGAGAATCATATTTTCCTATAAAGAATATATATACAAAACTTTTTCATTTATATTTAAATCTCATTCTCTACAATCAATGTTGATGCAATTTAAATTTGATAACAATTGTAATATTATATTTATTTTTATATTGTAGTATTGCAAAATATTGTGACAACATTAAACTATAAAGATTTATAAATAATATATTCTTTTAATTTTACAGATATATCACAAAATCAATTATCAATGAAAATATATAAAATCTTAGAGTTTTGACTCTTTTTGTGCATAAATGAAAATGTTTTGAGATTGCTTTGTAAATTTATCTTTTTATTTTAGTTTAATATGCAAATATAATCTATATTATTTAAAAGATTTTATGCAAATAACTTTTCAATAGATCATAGAATACAATATAAGATCAGATATTAATTATTTGCAATATTAGCATATTATACATATAAGCCTGATTGCTTATTAAATGCATAAAAACTTGATTTCTTGATTTATGGAATGTTGTAATTTATAAATAATATTTGCAATTACCTATAAATATATTTAATACATATTTATGTTATGAAAATAAGTTAAAACACATTCATTAGTTAAAATATTAAAACACGCACACAATTTTATACAAATTTTATAATGATTAAAATCTATCTATCCATATATATATATATATATATATATATAATATAAACAGAATAGCAGATGAACATAAACTACATATTGTTAGTAATGTCATCTTCAATGTACTGATTAAAAATTTTTTTTTAATTTAGTTAATTTTGACAACTGTTAAACTAAAAGTTTAGTAATTGTTATATTATTTTTAAATTAATATTTACAAAAATTATTATGCATAATCTTAAATTCTACCCTACTTATTTACGAAAATTATTATGCATAATTTTAAATTCTACCCTACTTATTTATGAATATAAAATTAAAAGCAATAACATTTTATATTTTTAACGTTTTGTATTATAAAAATTTTCCATGTACAAACAATCCTAAATTTTCTGAATATTTTGAACCATAAATTCAATTTACCTAACTGAGCTAAATCCATTGCTTGCCACCAAACACCTTCAGGGCAATTTGGAGTTATACCTCTCCTGATAAATACCATTCCATCCTGTGACAAAAGCCACAAGGAATTAGGAGTTGGGATTATACTTTGCACACCAGGAATCACTGGAAGTTCTACAGCTATCAATGAATTGGTTGAGAAGGACATACAAAAGAGTTCACCTGTGCTATCCATACACCAAATTGGCCCTTTAAAATAATAATTTTTTGCTATTATATTTAAAATACTTTCATATAGATTATGTCTTTTTTTAAGTATTAATTGCATTGTAATAAAACTTTCACTAAGAGTTCTTACACAAAATGGGTAAACTATCCAATTAATTATTTAAATAGATATACATTATTAAATTTCTTAATAAAATTAAAAATTAATAATATGCATTTTAACATTGAAGAATACTATCTATTCAGAGTATTTTCAACATAATTAGTCATTGTATGTGAAATAAATAAATTTGAATAAAAAAAAGTATAATATGAAATCAACCTAATGCTATTTTTTTTTATCATATTGATATTATTTGGTATTCATGATAATTATTTCAATTACATGTAAAATTATGGGATTTA
This sequence comes from Caerostris darwini, assembly GCA_021605075.1. Lineage (NCBI taxonomy): Eukaryota > Metazoa > Arthropoda > Arachnida > Araneae > Araneidae > Caerostris > Caerostris darwini. The sequence goes on along the minus strand of BPLQ01014420.1, from coordinate 50,349 downwards.
CTGAAATATCTAAAATAAAATTGACATGTATTTAAGTATTATTGCTCATTTATTAAATGCATCTCTTATAGAGAAATCATTAAAAAAAAATTTGGAATAATTGAAAAATTCTACATTGCGCTAAGCCAAAAATGCATCCACAAAGATTAAGAACTATTAAAGCATGCTAATAAATGAATCAACAGTTATTATTATAATTAAAATAAAATTTGCAAAACAATTTCAAAAATTCAAATGTTTTTTAATAATTACAAAAGCATTCAAAATAATAATATATGAACACCAAGTTAGCAAGAATTTGTTTTCACAAATACTTTGTTTTGTTTGCTATTTTATATTATTGGCTAGCCTTTATCATAAGAGGAAGAAATAAAAGATTAGTGTATAAGTACCAATAGAGATTTTAACTAATAAATTGTAAATAAAAAATGCTCATTTAAATTAAGATTAATATATTGCTCCAACTTAAAACGAGCAACATACCTTGAGAACAAGAAATGCCTGCAGCTGATATTAACAACCATTTAGTAGCAGAAGCAGTGCTAGGAGGTATAACTGACTCCCAATTATGACCTACAAAATAACATTCCTATCACTTTTCTGAAATTTGTACACAGTCATAATTAAATATGGACAATGCAAAAGAATGTTTTGATAGCAAATAAGAAAGGTCAGAAAATACATCAGAAAAAAAAATATGGTGCATAAATTTACTACATGATGTATAGATTTTACACTGCAATTGGCATATCATGGTTTAAATATTAGTCATAGTAATAAAGACAAATATGACAACAAATTTAATCTCATCGTGAATATTATTGAAACTTTAATTACCAAGAAAAAAATTTTTTAATGTGAAGTACATGAAAATTAACTCTCACATTCTAGGAATAAGAAGAATTTGAACAGTATCCTAATCTGTTCCCCATTGTGGGTATATAAATGTTGTATACATTTCTGTACAATTTTGGGCTTCATCATCTATTATTCACAATTCACAAACATTAATTTCGGCTGATAATAAATTCTGAACAATCAAAAATGGACCATGGCCTATAATTTCATACATATACAGCAGGCAAATTAGGTCTACTAAAACTATATGCACTAACTGGTATTTCTTTATCATTGATACTGAAGTGACAGCACTGCCACTCTAAAATTTAGAAAAGGATTTTGTTTAATGTATATTTAACACAGAAAAAATTAATACTATGTTAATTTAATTACCTATTATATTTTTCTGGTTTGAATACAAAGCATTATCTAGGGTTTTACAAAACCAAATTCCTGAAGGTGAAGTTGACAGGCAAATGTGCTGCTTTCCTCTAATTAAAGTGCTTAATGTTTCATTATTCAAAGCTTTTAACACTGCTTTTGGAAGATTGGCATTATCTCTTATGAAATAGTTACTAGCTTCCACCTATAAAAATAAAGCAATACATTTTTAAAGAATAATAAATTAAAATCAAAACAAACTATTATGAAAAATTTATAAATATTAAAGATTTAAAATAATTAATTTAACAACAATTAATTTTAAAATAATAATGATATAGAACTATTTGCTAAAAAAAAAAATTTTATATCACATTTTTCTTCTTAGTAAACTACCTCAACATTTTAACTAAGGATTTGTAAAAGATAAATTAATTTCAGCAGTAAAACTTTCAATATAAAAATCATCAAAATTTGCATTCCTTAGAAAAAGAGAGAGAAAAAAATAGCAGTTGACAAGTACACTTTAATTTATTATCCTAAAATTTAAATGACATTTTATAATCTACTAATTAAAATTAGAATAAATATATTATATCCTACAATTTTTTTAATGAATTAAATATTTAAAAATCCAATAGCATTTTATATTAAAAACTTTTCTAAATTAAACAAGTATTTTTACTGTTTTCTTATATTATTTTGTTATGCTTTATGCATAAAAATATTTTAGACGTTAAAAGGTTTTTTACGTTATATTTTAGACATTAAATATTTTAGATGCTTTTTGTAAATCTAAATCTAAAACAAAATAATACAATACCTCCCAAATTTTACCTTTCCCTTCAGGAGAATTAGGTGTAACCCCAACTTTGAGACGAATAATCCCACTGGAATCTACAAACCAACCTGTTTGTTGAACGCCAAGAAAAATACTGTCAACATCAGAAATCCCATCTATTCTAAAATAATTAAAATGTTTAAGCATAACAAACAAAAAAAACACTGTTAAACTTATTAAAATATTTTAATAAACAAAATAATATATAATGCATGCAAATCAAGAAAAGAAATTGTGTTAAACTAAAACACATGCAAACAAAACATTTTTAAATCAAAATCAGAGAACACAATATATTATGCATATATATAAACAAGAAAAATTTAAATTTATGAAATACTCATTCAGATTATAAATTTGAAAATGATACATGAATTTGGAGTTACTACAGTTCAATAAAATTTCTGCTTAATGGATAATATAAATTGAAAATATTTTTAGAGTAATACAAAATCATATAATCTAGTAAAATTTAATAGGCCATAAGCAATGGCTGCATCTCTGTTTCATTTAGTACTTACTACCCAGAGGGCACATGTAGCTTGAAGATATGCTATGGACGCAAGTAACACTACCTCCGAAACGCTCTAGAATCATATTAGACCAGGACCAACGGTTAAAGTTTTTTTAAGTTACCAGCTTTAAAGTGGATTCCGAACCACTACAAACATCCATGGCACTGCCGGGACTTGAACCCGAAATCTGTGTTACCGAGTGCCAGAACACTAGCCACTCAGTCATCAGGCCCCTCCAAAATTATGAAATAAAAACTAATTCAATTAGTAACATTTTTAATAAATTGCAGAGAAAGTAACAAAGAAATTTTTTAAAAAATTAAAAGGTCATTAATAAAATGCATATATATAAAAAATATATATTATTTGAACATTGTATAACTTTTAAAAATACACAAATTAAAAAGTACAGGAAGGCTAAGCCTATAATTCATAGAATGAAAACATGAATAAAGAAAGCTAGTTTCAACCTTGTGCTACCAACATTATTTGGATATTTTTGTAATGTTTTATCTATGCTTGGAGACAACAACTTTTCGAATATATGAGGACTTTTTTATTTTAATTTACATAAAAGAAAGTCAAAAAACATATATGGGATAAACCAATGTTATTTATATTTTATTGATGAAAACAAAAAATTAAATTTAAAAATTGTCAGATCATTAAATAGTACCAAAAGAAATAAAATCGTGATACATAAATACAATATATAAATCAAAAGTAATATATGTAGAATTATTATAAATCAGGGAAACATTATATTTCAAAATAATACGCAAAGCACTTAAAAGAAAAATGTATATACATATTTTTTATCTTTCAAATACTTTTCCTATTAGCGATTATTTATTTATTTAACCATGATTTCATCATATAAAGACAAATTGAGGAACTATTATCTTCTATTATTAATATATTATTATTACACAAAATATCCTTATTTTATATTGCTGTAAATTTCTTCATTTTTTAAATTTTAAAATTACTATTTTTTAAAAAACCTTTTATTGAAATTCTAAATTAATAAAAGAAAACTAGAATAAGACTAAAGATAAAAAGTTAAATTATGTATTGAATTGGAGAAACACTAATTGCTAAATTTATTAAGCAATTCAAATGAATTGTCTACATATCAATCAAATAAAATAATGTAAGGATCAATCAAATAAAAACGTAAAACGTTTTTAGAAATATTTTATTGAATAAATGAAAAACTCATGCGCTGCATAAGCTTCTCATGTACAAAACAAGTTTTTTGATGTTTACTAAGTGACTGAATTTTTTGAGAGAAAATTCTTTAACTTGGCTATGGAATTAGTCACATACTACTCAGTATACCTTTTCATTTAAAATCAAAATCCATATTTGTTATTATTTCGTCCATGGTCATTGGAAATTTTTATTTTTAACACTTCAACAACAGCAATACTCTATAGTGTCACATTTTAATGTTCTTGGCTAGATAAGGAGCGTTTGTCACAGGTGTTGTATCATTCAAGAGTTTCCTACTTTACTTAAAGACTTGCTAGTGTAACAAATATGTATCATCAAGCTTTAATTCAAACATGAACTTCAATAGAATTTAAATGTTCACTAGTCAAAATCGTATAAGAAAAATCTTAAACTAACATCTCTTGAAGCCTTTCTCAGATAAGGTAGCCATATTTGCCTACCACTATGAAGATACATGTTTCTTAATACCTACTGGTCATTCCTGATACTATTAGTAACACTACAGCAAGTTTATGGGATAGTGGAGAATTTAAAAAAAATTTTCTTAAACATTTAAAGTTTATATATGACCGAACCTCATATTTATAGCTGCCAGAGAATTTTTTTTTAATAGTTAAATAGAACTCACTAGTAATTATAATATATAAACTGATAATGTTCATAACATAAAAAAATCCTAACTTTGTTGATGACAAAAACTTTGTAATATCTTAATAAACTCATGTAATAATACAGTGTATAAATGACATATGATTAAAATATTAAAATATTTTGCACAATGTAATTATAAAAATTAAATTATTGTTTACAAATAAATTTTATAATAATAAAATATTTATAAAAAAATTTGACGAATATTACTTAATTTTCTTTATATCTTGTTTGGATTTTTTCTCTTCATATTTAAAAGTATACAAAGACCCACTTGCAGATAAAAGCCATACTACTTTATTCCATACAGATACTTGTACTAAAAAAGGCTGTTGTTCAAATGGAAAGGATTTAGGATACCCAAATGGCTGAGAGATACTCAAGTTGGACTGATATGTTAAATGACCAGTAGAAGTAACATACCTGGAATAGTCAAAAATATTAAGGAAGTTATAATATATCAAGCAATTTTAGTTAAAAAAAAAAATTTGCATAACACATAATTTTAAAGGCATTTTTTAAATATTATTTCCTTTTGATATTCTAATAACTAAAAGAATGTTAATAAAATTTGATTAGACATATTGAAAACAGAAACTACTTTGAGGCAATAGTTCCAGTTAATTGTAAAAAAAAAAAAATAAATAAATAAACCTAAATTTATTAAAAAGTTAAAAGTAAAATAAATAGATATTCAACTTTTCCTATAAACCAAATGTAAAATAATGAATCAAATTATTATGTAAAATCCAAATTATCAGTACCTACTTAATAATTAAATATTCATAATCGTTTTAAATTTTAACCATTGTAGTTTTAACTATCAGATGCTATTTAACTTCTGCATTAACTAATACTATAGTAATATCCATAATTTCCAAAACTATTACTGAGCAAATGATTAAATGTAATTTTTTTTTTCAAAAAAAAAAGTATAATTTTTTTAAATACGAGCTTCAAATCTAAGATCGATTTATCTAATCACTACATAAATATGCCATTTTTTTCTCTTACATCTTGAATAAAAATTTATCATCAAGTAACTAATTAGCCACGATTCTTCTAAAGATATTGCAAAAGAAATATTTTATTTTAATATTTTATTTCAGTGTGTGAAATGTTTGTCTAAACAAATTATTTTACAGAAAAAAAATGCATAATTATTTTAATTGTAATTACACATTTTACAGAGTGAAATTTTTGAAACATACAATAATGACAAATTTAATGAAATAATTAATTTTAATTTAATTTAATTTTAATTTCCTCCACTTAAAAAAATTATGTATGATAGCTATATATATACACACACACACACACACACACATATAACTAAAAAATACAGCAAATTTCTTCAAATAAACATATTATATGTTTCAATTCAAAATTACAGCCAGTTGAATAATATTGATGTACATCTACATACAACAAAATTATCAGCTAAATTATAATAGTATTAATAGTTAAGACCACAAAAACTAAAGCTGTTTTTGCATCACTATTATGTTGTGAAAAAATTATAAAAACTTGTATTTTTGTAATTATTTCATGGAGAATATTATTCAATTTAAAAATTTACTATTTTTAAAAATGATTTCTTTAAAATCTTAAAACTAATTTAGATTCTGCACATATAATGTTTATTTTTTATCATTTGCTCTTAACTTCCATTTAAAAATTAAAACAGTCATTTTTAAAATAAAAATTTTATGTTAAGATAATATAAGTTAGTAGCATTTTTATAACAGTCTAATACTAATAAATTAAGAATTTTAAACATCAGAATAACTAAGATGCACTGAATTATGTACAATAAATATTTTAAATAAACATATAAATAGAAAATAATTTAAATAAATACAATATTTATCATAATAAAATGTTCATTTTAGCTTCTTTTCTGCACTAAAGAATTTCTATATGGAAACAGGATGAGAATAAATTATTTCAATTAAAGCAAAAATTCATAAAAATAGAAATATTTTGAAATTCAATGAATATTTTGAAATTCAAAAAAAAAAAAAAAAAAAGTAAATATTACCATCCAGTATCCTCATCCACCGAAATAGAAACAACATCTCTTGCTACAGATATCCATTCAACATCTCTCCATTTAACATCATCTTTTTGTTTAGCAGCATATACAATTCCTTTATAAAGAGCCCAAAAAATATTTTCTGAAGTAGACAATGCAATCTTTTCAGCAGGTTGATCCATTCTTCTCCATTGCAATCCCAAAACTGGATAATTGGAAAAATATATCTGATTTCTGATATCAACACAAAATATATGATCATTGCTGACTTTTAGATCTGTAAGCACTTCTGGAGCTTTATATTCAACCCATTCAACACCATATTTGAGAGTTTCAAGATCATCTGTGCATTTAACACATTCCTCATTAAGGTCAGTGTCAATAAAGACTGATTTAGGTTTTAAATCTTGATTTTTTGAAACGTCATTAGATGAATAAATGTCATCCAGGTCGATTGATTTTTCAAAATTATCATTTAGCAATTTATTATCTTTGTTGAGTTGTTGATCCTGACAAGCTGTAGTATTTTCCTCAACACTGGAATTAGTTGAATCCACACAATCTTTATTGGAACTTTCATCACACTTGGAATTGGTCAAGTCAGCACAATCTTTATCGTAACTTTCATCAATCTTGGAATTAGTCGAACCAGAACAATCTTTATCAGAACTTTCATCAAGCTCAGAATTGGCAGAAGTCAGACTTTCATCAGTACTAGAAATTGAATGGCTAATATTTAATTTAGGTAACTCTTTTGAACTATCAGGCAAATTTGTGCTAATAATATCTATCAATTTGGAATCAGCAGAATCAGTATCATCTAGATTTGGCACAATTTGATCATTAGAACTAGAATCTTTAGATACATCAGATAGCACTTGTTTTGATTCATTTGTGGGCTTATTATTATGAGCAGAGTTTTCCTCCTTAGAATCAGAATTTGAAGACTTTTTATCCTTTCCTTTAGGACTAACAGATCTGAAGCGTACTATAAAAAAATTAGAAATTTAAGTTCAAGTCGGATACAAAGTTTAAAAAAGATGTTGATTTCAATTCATATATGAAAAATATTTTTATTAAACAAAGGATTGTAAAAAGGATTATTATTTTATACAGTAAATAAAAATGGACTCAAAGAAAAAAATGCATTTTTTAAATTTAAAAACTAACATCTAAATATTAGTCTTTAAATTAAAAGATATACAGACAAACACAAATCTTTTCCTTTGTATAAATATAACAAAATTATTTATTCTTCTTAAATTAAGCATCATAATCATATATAAAACAGAAATGCAGGTTGGCTATAAGATACTTTTCTTGTCTGGAGGCATCTGAAGCTAAAACTAATAAACAGAATCAAACCAAATTTCCTATACATACTGTGGAAGACATGGGGAGATGATTTTTGCTAAATAAAACTACCAAAAGTTGCTGATAGGGGATATTTTGGCATTGCTGACACATACATATTCTGAAGTTTGTATTATAGATAGATTGTAAGATAGATTTTCAAATTGCTTAGTGGTTACGTGACAACAGTTTTTTCACTGACTATTGATTTGTCAGTACATAAAATGTACTACTACTACACCACATCACTGTGCCTAGAACTGAGTTGCCCCTATACAATTTGGGAATGATGTAGGTGAGAAGTATGACTAGGCTCCACGATGCTCTACGGTTATATAAGACTGGGATCTGCATCTTAAAGTGAATTCTGAACCACTACAAACATCCATAGCACTGTCAGGAATTGAACCCGAAACCTGTGGCACTGAGCGCCAGAGCACTGGACACTCGTCCATTCAGTAGAATCAGTATCATCTTCTCAAATGTACTGACAAATCAACAGAAAATGAATCTTACTTTAACTCAGCGTTGTTTACACATAAAGGTTTTTTTACACTAAATGCTATGGTGACTATAAAGGAATTTAGAAGGCATCATAACTTGAGAAGAGTTGAATGCCTATTGTAGAACTGATGGTATGATAAAAAATTTGAGCAAATTGAATCACTAGCAGCAAGATCTGGTACAAGACAAAAAGAGATTTCATACAATAACAGAAGTTGCCACTGCAGTGTTCGACAATACAGGAGCTAGCTGTGGTTCAAGATCTCGTGCAGTATCTCGCCAAACAAATATGCCTTATGCTGAAGCATAAGGCATATTTGTTTGGCGAGATACTGCACGAGAATATGCCTGGAAAATCTTACAGAAATTCTGTTTCTATCCGCATGTACATGACAACAGGCCAAAATCTCCCCTATCAGCGACTTTTGGTATGTTTTCTGCAAAAACATCTTCCATGTCTTTCACACTCTGTATATGAAATTTGGTTTCATTCTATTATTAGTTTTAGCTACAGATGTCTCCAAGCAGAAAAATTATTTTATGGTCACTCTGTACAAAAATTCAAAACCCTGAATGTTTATATGGAAATCTGAGTAATATTTTCATACTGGAATTAAATTTTTTAAATACCTTTCTTCTTTTTCTTTTTAGGTTTATAAACAATATCATCACTTTCATTTCCAATAAGAGGAGCTGTGATGTTAATTTTTGGCACTTCAACTGGAGATACAGTATGTGAACTATCAATCACTATTGGCATACATTCTTCAGATTGCAACTGGACTACTTTTGGTAAAATCTCTGGATTATTTTCTTTTTTACTTTCTTTATGATCAACAACATCAGGTACAATAGCAGGAGAACTTGATGATCTCTTTTTCTTCAACCAATCAAAAACACCTATATTTTCTTTTTTCGCTGCAAGAGAATCACTACGTTCTTTAACAAATGTTGTCAGCTCTTTTAATGGCACCAAAATATCTTCCATAATTGATGATTCTTCAGGAGCTACAGGAAATTAAAAAAATTATGTAGAATTTGATATATTATACCTAAAAAAAAGTTAAAAACTTAAATGCCATACTGTTATTATAAATATGCTTTCTACAAAAATATATAAATACGTCAAAAAACCTAGATGTTTTTTTTTAAAGAAACAAACATGCTAAATAAAATATCTATTTAACAAATCGTGATCATGTATATTATGGAAAATATTTTTTTACAATATAACCAAATATTTTTTTAGTTAACAATATATTTTTATAACTAGAATATATAGGAAATTTAAATTAAAATGGAAAAACATTTAAGTATTTAATATTTTATAGAAAATATATTAAAAGTTTTCTTTAAAATAAGTTTTGAATATTAAGTATTATTATTATTACTATAAAAGTAAAACAAAAATTAAAAAATAGCATGATAAATTAATAAATTACCTGTTAAACACCTACAATATAAATATTTTCTATCACACACAACACCAAAAGTAAGAATTTATGCAGTCTTTCACCAACAAATTACTGATTACATGAAAATTGACTCAAAATACAACTATATGAAAATCATTAATTCAATTTATACATTAAAATCATAAAAAAATAAAGCAAACAAAAAAGTTATAAAATAACAAATTTTAGACATACAAATAGTTAACATTTAATAATGCTATTAAAAAAGCTCCCTTTTTTTCTACCTATAATTTTTAAATTAAAAACATATTAAATTAAAAAAAATTTTTAATTAAAAACATAATTTATTTATGACAAAAAATATATATGAATGTCTAAAATATAAATAAAATAAGTGGAAATAATTAAAAATTAGGTAAAATGTGTTTAACTGTTATATCAGAATTCTGCAAGAAAAATTGTTTAGTATAAATCTATTGTAATATCTTTATAAAAAATCTATTCTTCTAATTAAAATAATATTTATAAGGAAATAACTGATGTAAATTTTGTTTCTCATAAGGTGCTTTTATATTACAAAAAAAGTTCCCATTTCACAAGACAATAATTCTTGAAGAGAAAAAAAAATATTTTCTTTACTTTTTAAAAAGACTGGACTTATAAATGCCTGGATAAATAAAATGTTATTAATGAATATTAGTGTGACTGTTACAGTAATAGAAAAAGCTATAGCATTATTTTAAAAATACATTTAAAGCAGGTTGAATATAAAAATAATAAAAAAGTTACATTTAAATAGATATTCAAAACTAATAAATCATATAGATTATCGCTATAATTCATATATTTATTTTAAGCATTTTACAACTTTATTCTTTTAATTTATATGTAGTTAATATGTTATTTATTTGGCATATAAAAATCTAAATTGCAATACTGCTAAATAATTTAAGCTATTCATTCTTATTTTAAATCAAATCAAATGAAAGTATATGTAGTAGCTAAAATATCACCATATTCTATTATAATTAAAATTGATTTTACAAAATGTTACCTTTTTCACTGGGATAAGGATCAGGATTAAAAGATATTCTCATTATATTTCTCAAACCTCTAAGGATGAAAATTTCATCATTAGATGCTGCTACATCCACAATTGGAATTATTTTAGGAGAACTGGCCACAATTGACTTCTGATCAAAATCGATGAGGACAATTTCAGAATCAGATGAAACTAAAATGTACTTTTCATTAAATCTCAAGAGCTTTCCAAACTGGAAATCTTGACAACAATTATTTTCATCATTGCCATCAACTAATTTTATAACAGGATGTGGTTCTGATAAACTACTTTTAAAAATCAGCGTTTCATGAATAATTCCTGTTTTATCAGATTTCCAAAGCCTTTGCCCAGGACGTGATGCAAAAATCATATTTTCAGACGTGTTATTCATCTGGAATATAATAGCGCCAAAAGGACCATAACTGTAAAAAAGGGAATATTAAGGTTTCTTTGTATATAAAATTAGCCAGTATTAAAATTAAAAATTATTAAAAATTTTACCATTGAAATATACACAAAAATTCAACAATGAAATATACATAATAGATATATAGTTGTATATATAAAAATGAAATACATACATATGGATATATACTACTTATATAAATGCATAAGAAATTCAAATTTTCAAAAAAACAAAAGGTATAAAATAAATAGATAAATAAATACAAATATGATCCAGGCATGTTCATGTTTTATCATAACACTTCTTAATTGAATAATAATAATTATATAAAAGTAGCTACTGAAATCAGTTATGCATAAGATTGGTATATACGTACTAAGATTCAAAACCCTAATAAATTTAAGAAGAAATTCATCAGAATACCACAAGAACTACCAAATTCAATAGCCCCAGGAATATACCAAAGTTTGATAACACTAGAACTTCATGAAGGAGCAAATGTTTGAAATACTATAAGAAGCACAATTAAATTTGATAACCATGGAAATATGTCAAAGCTCAACAGTTCAAGAAATTTATGAAGCAACTGGTCAGAATACTATGCAAAACATTAACAAACTCAATATCTACAAGAATATGGCAAAGTTATACTGTTGCTATAAATCTATATACTGTTGTTACTTAGTTTACACTGTTATACTGCTGTTATTCAGCTAACTTTTGCAAATGTAGGATAAGAAATTATTTTTTTTTGTGCCTTTTTTGATAAGATCATTAACCTCTAATCAGGATAACATGTTCACATTTGATAATAAAAATTAACTATTTAATTTCTAATTAAAATGATTTAATAATATCTTTACTGATTTAATTAATAATTAAATAAAAAAGTAAGTTACATTAAATGTTTACCATTTTCTTTCTTTTTGTCCAATTTTTGTTATGCTCCCATCTTCACATGAATATATAATAGATCGAAAAAGAGTAGAAATAACAAGATTCAGACGATTGTAACTCAATTGAACAATTTTGCTTTGATCATTCAACAAAATGCGAGATTTACTTTGATGCTAAAATAAAAAAAAATATCATTAGAATTTAGAAATGATTTTTAATTGTTGAAAACATACAGATATTTCCTCGAAAAAAATTTTAATGTTTTGTAATTTTATTCAAGATGCTTCATGCCAAATACAAAAATAATGACAAAATTAGAAGTTTCATTTTCAGAATATCATTTCCACATGAAGTCATTTAAAGATAAAAAAAATTTGAAACTTAATTACAATTACGATATAAACAATTTCAATTTTTAGTATGTCAGAAGAAGAAATCCAATTAACTTCTGTACAAAAACCTTTTAATATAAATAAATATATTTAATAAAAAATATCAAAATAAGAGTACATAGTTGAATATTTAATTTGAGTGGATATTCACAAACACTAATAACCAATGTACTGCCCTGAGACTTAAGCAGTTCTTAATTTTTCATTCAATTTTTTTAAGACTGTTTATAATTTCAAATATGAGTTTATGAAACAAAAATTAAGTAATTTATTTAAATCCAGAAAATACTTTCATTGCCTCATGGCATTCAATTTCTACAGCATTTATAATAATTGAATCACCTTGTGATTAAATTAATTTATTCATTCCGTAATCTTAAAAAGAAATTTTAACTAACAGCTAGCATTTTCTTAATTACCAGCCATTACTCTATTTATTTCTTCTTTGTCTATCAATATTTGTTTCTATTAATATCTTTATAACTTTATCTAAAATATTCGTGTCTTGATTGCAGAAAATACAGACTTTAAAATTGCTGACATCTCAAAAAAGTTTGTAGCATTTTGTTGTAACATGTCATGAAATTTAAAAACAGACACTAAAAATGAGTAAGTACTTATTTGGATTATGAAATAAAGTGGCAAATCATAGACTACAAACAGATCAATATTCTCAATTGCATATTATTAAAAACTTAAATGTAATGCCCAGCACATATCTAACTTAAGAAAGGAATTTAAGGATCTGTTGAGAGAAAGCCTAGTCAAGGTTGTTCAAGAGCCATAGTGAGCAATGAAGCTCTATCTTTGTCCAACTCCAGGAATGCAACAGCTTTTCAGCAAACAGTTAGTGTCCTGATGCAGCCATAAAAATCCGTGTTTCAAGGGTTATTGTTTCCAATAGACTGCATGAGAGAGGTATGTTAGCAAGAAGACCTGCTCTTTGTATTATGATTCAATTTCACACAGAAGAGTCCTTTTAGTATAGTGCAGAGCATCAACTTTAACGAAAGATCACTATGAAATCTTTCTATTCAATGATGAGTCACTGTTCAGCCAAATAATTTGTTTTTAAAAATTTGCTTAACTTTAGTACAAGTTTGTTTATCTTTTTTTTCAAACATCCAAGAAAGAGACTACTATGATAATGGGTACTGAATGATTTGGACCGATGGACTTTATGCTGGATGACTTTATATATTTGTCAAAGACTCTGTGATTGCTGTGAGGTATTGGGATGCGATCTTGAAGCCTTATAGTTGAATTTTCAAAGGTGAAATTGGTTTTGGTTTTATTTTAGTGAACAATAATGCATGTCTACATAGATCTGACTTGAATTTCTGAATGAATAAATTTATAAAAAATGAGGGCATTTGTTAGAAGGAAAAGCCATAGATCTTCAGACCTAAATCTTATAGAGTATGTCTGGAATGTTCTAGGGATGGCAATTTCTACTTCACTTCCACCTCTTAGAACCATTCATTGCCTAAAAACAATGTTGCTAAAGAAATGGGACCAATTGCCACAGAGACTTATAAATTATCAATAATCTGATTTCCAGCATGAATTGCTGTAAGAATTGTATAATTACATGGAAGGGACTACACTTACCATTAATTTATTTTTATCTTATAATTTAAATTCTCTTTTAAATCAGCGATGAAATGTCTAGTGCATAATCATGCAGGAGTATAATAATTTTTTTATGCTACATTCGATATGTGCAAATACTTAATTTAATTCAAATATGTTCAGTAGTATCGTTAATCAAATGTGAAAATTCTTGTAATTGCTTACACCTTTTGAATATAAAATTAAATACTTAAAAAACATACCTCAAAGTGATCAATTTCAGTGCAGACAACAACGCCACTTTCATCTCCACTAAAAAACTTTATTCCATTTTTAACCCATTCTAATGCTGTAATCGGAGAATTATGTAGGCCGTCAACTGTAAATTTTTCTATCTGAAATATTATTTCACACTTATTTAAAATATCGAATAAAAAACATAAATAACCACAGAAGAATAAATAACCAATTAGAAAATATAAATAACCACCTAAATCAAAAATTTTAAATAAAAATAGTTTTATTATTCACAGACAAAGAAAAAAAAGATGCACTTCAATGAATAAGATCATACCAAATGCTTTACATAAAAAAAAACAAATTATTTATTTTTGTCTGCCAAATTTTTTTTTTTTTTTTTTTTTTTTTTTTTTTTGTCTGTTTTAGACCAAATAAAATTTAAAAAAAAAAAAAAAAAAAAATTGATCAATCAAAAGTTATTAAAAAATCAGTAACTTGTAAAACACCAATTAAAAATAATATATGTATAATAATTTTTTTGAAATTCATATTTATGTTTAGATAGATAATAAGAATGTATATAAGATTTTATATATGAAAACAAATCATGAATACCTAAACAAAAAAAAAAGAAAGAAAAAACTTGAAAATCAACAATTTGGCATGCTTATTTTATAAAAATGTCTTATTTTTAGAAACTATGAGCAGTCAAAATTTAAACAAAACAAGAAATTAAAAGAAAGTTCAAATACTTTTAATTATTTGTTTTATATGCCAAAAATTAAATTACATGAAAAATTATAATATTACTTATTATAACTTAATTTATTACATAATTTTCTGTTTAATCTAAAAAAAAAAGCATTATAAATACAAACGTAAATGATTAAACAAGTACATATTATAAAAAAATCACATTTACATTTAATTAAAAATGCATCATAGAGATTTCAGTTTAGATATAAGATATAAAAAGCATGGCTTACCTCTTGAGTGTCAAAAGGTATTTTAAACATCAAAACAGCACCACTTTTACAACCAAATACTACCAAACATTCTAAGGAAATTAAAACTTTAACGCAGGTAACTGGATCTCTGTTTTCCTGAAATAGAAATTAAAAATCAAATTTTTTGTTCTGTTAATCATTGTTCTGTTCATAATATATGAACTTACTTACATTTCTCAATCTACTCAGGTGATTTTTCAGCCGATCAAACAAGTAGACAATACCGATGTTAGTTCCTATAGCAATATAATGTCCATCTGAATCAATGCAGGTAAACTCAATGTCAAATGTTGACAAAGTCTTTTGAGCCTTAGCAGGTATTAGCTGAATTAAATGTGACTGCAATGGATGTTCTTGTAAAACAGGAAGGCTTCCATCACTGCTAACAGGATTAATATCATCAGCCATTTTTCAATAGAATATCTGCAAGCAAAAATTTACATACTTTTTATAAGAAATAAATACATATACAACCAATGGTTAGTTCACTTTTAAGAAATTCATGTGATTTTACACATAGAAATGATTATATCCCAAGCAAGATTAATAATTATGCCCCAAGCAAGATTAATTATTAATAATTATGGCCCAAGCAAGATTAATTATTAATAATTGTGTCCCAAGCTAGATTTTAAACATTTAAAAAATTACATTAATAAACATTTAATTGATAATTTTTATGACATTTAAGAGATTATTTTTATTATTAAACAATTAAACACTCGTCAATTTTTTATAAGCTTATCTTTAGGAATAAAATCTGTCTTTATCAATTAAATTAATATATATCTAAAAAACTTATTTAAAAGTAATTATTTTTTCAAAAATATCAATATATAGGTATATGAACGTAATATATTAGAAAATAATTTTTAGACAAAATATTAATTATTAATATCACTAAAGATTGGAAATAAAAGAATAATAAGAATTGTTTGAGAAAATGTTTACTAGTTATTATTATTAATGAAAAATTGTTCATTAATTCAAATCGATTAAAAAATTTTATAATATTTATTAAAATAATAATAATTTAATACTTTACTTCTGAGTTATTGAAAAAATGTGTTGGTTCAAAATATCAAAGTTAAATATAATTTTTTTTTTTTTTTTAAATTTAGAAATCGAACATAAATTGAGTATTGCATAATAAATAAAATAAATTTATGCAGATAAAAATTCAAATAAATTTAGGATTTATTCATTTTTAATTCATTACGGTAAAATTATATGCATATATTTATAGAACTTATACATTAATAAGTCGTATTAAGCTACAATATTGGTGAACAATAAATGAAATATCAATATTGTTAAATTATTTTTTTGTCGCATTAATATTAATCATCATTTATGATTATAATAATAATTTTATTAATATTATAATTACAAACAGATAAAATTAAATTTAACTTTACCTTGATTATTTTGTGACGAATTCCCTTTCGCTTAAATTAATTTCACTTTCCGAAGTTGTCATTCTTGATTTGCCGGAAGGCAATATAAAAAAAAATGATAAGAGTTTACTAAAGAATGAAAAATACAAATGACTCTCGATTTAAAATTAAAAGTCTCTCTAACATTCGATTCATTACCAAATTAAGAGTGACAGATAAGTAACAATCTTAATATATAATCTATACCCAAAACACGTTAAAAATGTAAATAAACAAATAGTCCACCCCCTGTTGAATCTCAGTTACAGTTATATCAAGATATTGAGTTATTTATAGATCTTTTTACAAATCTTTTTTTTTTTTTTTTTTTTTTTTTTTTTTTGATGGCGAGACAGGTTTATTAAAGAAAACTACAATGAACTTCGAAGGAAATTCAAAATGCAATGTCTGTTTCAACTATAGAATTAAAAAAAAAGGCTTCATACGCGATATCATTAGCTGAAGCAGCTAGAGAAATGTATTATTATTTGTTAAACTTTTATAAATATTAAAAAAACTTATTTTAATTTCAGTGCAATCCAGCTGAGAAAAGAAACGAGAAAATTATAGTTTCACTTGATTATGCTTCCACAGTTATAGTAAAAGAAATTTAAACGTGTTAACAGCAACCAAACTTTAATTTTATACTGTATATATATACTGTACACCTGTTGTATATATTGTTTACCATATTATATATATCTATAAATGTGTATATATATATATATATATATATATAAACTGCCATGCCAAAAGCTACTATCGGTATTCGATACACGTAAATTACGTAGCAACCCCTCATAGCATTAGCAAACAAAAATTCTGGGGTGGGTATATATATGTGTGTGTTTGCACTTGTGATTTTTTGGTATTTATTTACAGAAAAGTAGTCGTAGGTACTTATAAGTTAGAAAAGAAAATTCTTAAAGTGAAGACTATTTTCAGACGAAATTGCGTGATTTCTCCTCATCTGAAAACAAGCTTCAACAATAATTTTGACAAAACGATTGTTAACGAAAAATCTCATTACCATTAGACGATATTAATGACTTGAATGTCTTAATAAGAAAAAAAATTTAAAAGTTAAAAATCTTTGAGCTTTAAGATATACATCAGATATCGAAAATATTTTTAACTTAAAAAAGGTGAAATATACAGAAATACATAAATTTACCCAATAAATGAAATATCAAACTTTCAAATTTCCATAAAAACAGCCACAGCATGGAACATTTTATACGGGTATACATCACTTTTTATACAGCATTAGTCCTATAACTGTTGTACTCTAAACAGGACACAGAATCACAATCCAGGTAGTTATCTGTATCTTTCATGTTTTCTTACACAAATTAGACTCATCAAATCATGAACCATCAGTGAACATTTAGTTACGGCTTTTACAAAATTAATGTCTCCAGAAGAATTTAAACAGTAGTAAATAAAAAAGTTTCTAGTACTAAATAAAAAAAAATTCAAGTCTTCTATGGAGATCTCAAATTTTATTAAGTTAGATTGCGTTTCTATAGCATTTCACTTTAATAGTAATTTTTCAACCAATCGCATAATTTAGCCAATTTATGAATTATTATTAAGAGACGGGACCTGAATGGCCGAGTGTCTAGCGCTCTGGCGCTCGGTGTCACAGGTTTCGGGTTCGAATCCCGGCGGTGCCATTGATGTTTGTAGTGGTTCGGAATCCACTTTAAGCCGTAGGTCCCAGTCTTCTATGACTGTAAGAGCGTCACGGAGCAAAAGTCAGGCTTCTACCTACGGGGTGCTCCATCACAACAGAAGCTGCTTCCTTCCCCTTCAATCATGAGTCCATATGGGCTCGTGGGCTTGGCCAGCCAAGTGGGATAAGAAACAACATTAAGAGACGAATTTATAAATTTCATAGAAATCTTATTAAATCATCTGAACAATTGCATTTGTATAATTTGAAATATTTCGTAATTGGAAAAATGAATAAAATTGATGCAAGCACTCGTATAGATAATTGACTTCGCGAATACTTAGAGAAATACTTCATAAGTACTTCGAAATTGAATCATAGAACAGTTTTAGGTTTTAAGATCATTAATGCCGGGAGAAAAAAAAAATTGTAATTCTACGTTGTGTAAAGAGATTTAATGCATGTGCACTTATTAAAAACTCTTCAATACTTAAATATTTATGTGTATCTGTTAATATATTTACTCAAGAAACTGTTAAAAGAAACTTAAATTTACGCAGAAAAAGAAATCTTATTGATAAATTTGAATATTTCTTTACTTTAGCGTAAAAAAATTCTGAACATTTTACGTTGCAAGCGATTGTAAAATTAGGTAGAAAATGTCCGACTATGACAAGTTATTAATTTTAAAATGTACACAACTAGATGTTGAAAGTGACTATGTTAAGTAGGTGAAAATCAACGCTGCTCTATAGACGTTTGTGAAATTTCGTAGTAGTTATTTAAAAAAAAAAAAAAAAAAAAGCCAAAAGATTTTGAACTTTTTATTCAACTTTACTTTCCTCTTTGAAAACCCAGACAGAATCATAGACCTGCTGAATATTGCGAACTTACTGCCATATTTTATTTTTCACCAAATCAAAGAAATAAGATCATTTTACTAGTTTAAGAGAAGATATTGTCAATTTAATTTTTTCCCCTATTCCAGTTAGGTACTGTTAGATTTTGAA
The DNA here is from genome assembly GCA_021605075.1 of Caerostris darwini. Taxonomy (NCBI): domain Eukaryota; kingdom Metazoa; phylum Arthropoda; class Arachnida; order Araneae; family Araneidae; genus Caerostris; species Caerostris darwini. The sequence continues at coordinate 30,880 of BPLQ01014420.1, read as the reverse complement.
CTATAATAATTTTCCCAAACAAAGTTTAAAAATTGCTCTTATTAAAGTAACTATCTCAGCCACTAATGCGTTAATTTAAATTTGTCATGGTTTATTTAATAATTGTATAGACTATGATCTTGCAACTCTTATCAAACCTAGTAATTTTTCCAATCACTTAACTAAATCTTCCCAAAGTAACTAAAATGGGATCGTTATAAATAATTCAAAAAGGATATTTTTTCTTAAAAAAAATCTTTATTAACATTCAACATAACATTAAGACAAAAAACAACCACAACATTAAGTTAAAAGCTACAGCTAAACACAACGGTAAAATCGAGAGTCGCTGACAGATAAGATTAGGAAACTGCTTCCCGAGCTGTTAATCTCCACTAAAACATTAAATAAAAGTCAAGAAATTCATAATAACAAGTTACTGGTAGAAATTTTAGTGTCATGTTAAGAACATTGTCAATAATAAAAATATTACTTTTAAGCTATAACAATTCGTCGTCATATCATAATGACGATGTCCAACGGTTTCCGTGCTTGCATACCTTTTCCTTGAAGCATGTTGCGAACGAACATTTAGAAAATTTGTTTCTTTTGCTGTGTCTCAGCGTAAAAGATTTTCTCGTGAAGCAACCTCTGCATGGTCCCGATGAGACAGGCGCATTTAGAAAGATGTCGTCCATTTCCAGAAGACTAGTTTCCTGATTATTAAATCCAGGGCACACATCAGGATCTTTAGTTTTTGAATTCCTTCTATGTTTGACGATTTGATGGAATGTCAATTGCAACTCTGTAACAAATCGAGAATTGCACCTTTCGCAAACGTAGCTTGTATCTTCACCGTGGGTCATAACGTGAGCTTTAAAACATTGTTCGTCAGTGAAAGAACCGTTGCAGTTGCTGCAGATGAATAACTTTCCATCGGCTTGATGTTTCCATTTGTAGTGCCATTCTAATTGGTATCGATAGCAGAAGGACTCGTCACAGGATGGACAAGATGGAGAACTTTCCAATGTCAAGGCATGCAAGGCCAGATTGATATTTATATGTGCACTCATTATTACTTCTGAAGATTCAAGTTGAATAAGCGAGAATTTTTATGAAAGGGATTTTTTATATTTGCTACACCAAACAAATTACAATTTACAAAACAAGAAATCGATAATACACAGCTAAGCAGTCAAGGAAAAGCAATACTGTAAAACCTATTGAGTAAGCACCGATTTTAATCTGTTATATTGTAAACAATTGATGCCATATAGTGAGGAAAATGATAAATACTAGCTGTGAAAGGAGGACTTAAACCATGCGGCACATTCATAATTATCCCGATATATCTTGAGTTGCTACGAAATTGGTTTTAAAATTAATTCTTCAGACGTTGCTTCTATTTAAAGTAATCATAATAATTTCCTAATAATTCTTAATTAACATTCATTTAATACTTGTTATTAATATAATAACGATTTTCAGTTTGCATTGCATAATCCTTTGATGTTCGCATGAGATTGTCCTTTGATGAAGAATCAGTTTATGAAGGAAAATTCGAACAAAACTAAATTTTGTTCGAATTTTCGAAAAAAAAATAAGAACAACATTAAAGCTGCCGTAAATAGCATTAAACTATGTAAAAATTCTTAGAATTATTTCAAAAGAGAGGAAAAAAAATGCAAATATTCGTATAGTAACTGGGATTTTCGAATCCATCACAATTTGTTAACTTTATTCAACATTATTCCATGCTGTTTTGATGGGATGAAGAAAAGGTAAAAAATAAAAAATGAAATAAATAATAAATAATTTTTTTTTTTTAAATTATACTAAAAAATATCGAAAAAACAGTGAAATGGAAAAGATCTGAGATATATATTTTAAGGGACTGTAATGAATAACTTGGTTTCATTTTCTTTTCAATTAGCGCTATGTGGCAACTGAAAAAATGTGAGATTAAATCCTATGTAGAACTACATTTGGTTAACCAATAAAAATTATTAATCTATTAACCATTTTTTATTAACTAATCGTTTAGATTTGGTAATTTATTGCATTTTAAACTGTACTTTGTGAGGTTTTGGTTTGTCGCTCTACAGTCATTTTTTGTACACTTAGGCTAATTAGACCAGGACCTACAGTTTAACGTGGATTCTGAACCACTAACAAACAACCATGCTATCGCCAGGATGTAATTTGTGAGGAGAAAAATCTGAAATAATTCGAATAACTTTGAGTTTTATTTTGAATTAACGTCACATTATAGTTCTAAAAATATGTTAAATCCTGTAACCAATATGCATCGCATAACCTAAATGCCTGAGATTAAAATATATGCGCACTAACTTATTATTTCTACATTTAATACAATGTATTTATATTTTATTTAAAAATCGAAACTACCAACTTTGTTACCTTTTAAAAGTTCTACTGTTACATGTTCGAAAGTAAAGTTCAATCCCAAAACATTTTCGTTATTGTAACAAATGGAAGCTTCAGATTTTACAATAAGCAAAACATCGTTGCTGAATTTTATTTTAACGATATTGTATCAGATCTATGAGAAAGTTCTGTATAGAATATTATTGTCTTTATTAAAAAAAATTATTAAATATAACGTCTACAGCTTTATAATGCAAAGAAAATTTAAATATTAACTAAGAGTTTAAATACTGCTGGTATTTGTTTTTATCTCTTATATATGCATTTAGATTTCATAATATCAGGAATTTTTTTTAGTAATTATTTGATTTTCAGATGTAATTGTCACATATTAGTGTATAGAATTGGACAAACCAAAACTTGAAACAAACAGTCTGACGGTTAATATGAGGATCGCTGTCGAAAACGTCACCAATTCTACTCATTTTTCAAAGCAATGACGAAAGTGCACGTTACTAGGAAGATGGACCTTACGTTCCCTTGTTTGCTAGTGAAGGCATCCTTACTATTGTAATGCTGTTTAGCCCACATACTTGGCGGCTAGATTATTTCGGGAATAATGCGCCAAATCTGACATCCCTAAATTATGCGTATATCAAAATTGTATGAAATTTGGCTAATAGATAAATGCGCCAAATTTGACAATGCGTGAAACCACGAAAAGAAGGTGGGCTAAACTACATGTACTATTACTGTACTACCGACGTGTACTATTACTGTACCATGAGTAGAACTACCTCTAATTTAGTCAATCATACATTCTTTTTTATTGAACATCGGTAAGTGCAGTAATATATATCACAAACAGCCGACTGATGAACGAAGAGAGAAGACATTACTTTCGGGAAGGACTTATAAGAGCAACGCATTCTTTTTTTATTGAATATCGGTAAGAAACTATGTTCTATGCTATATGCTACAAACACTGATGCACACAGCCCACTGACGGGGAAGATGATTTGCACTAATAACATTGATATGCGCATAGCCCATTGACGGACGAAGAAAAGACATTGCTTTCTGGGAGGACAAGGATAATTGCATTCTTTTTTATTGAACATCGGTAATCATCTAAGTGTGGTGGTATATACCACAAACAGCCCACTGATGGAGAAAGACATTACTTCCTAGGTAAGATTTATAAGGATAACTGCATTATTTTTTATTGAACATCGGTAAGCATCTAAGTGCAATAATATATGCCCCAAACAGCTCACTGATGGACAAAGACTTTACTTTCTGGGATGACTTATAAGTATAAAACTGCTCGCATTTGCATGTTGTACTAGAAATTTATGAATATATTATTTAATTTTTATTTTAAATTGGACTTTTGAAAAAATACTCAATGATTATTCTTTCCGACTTCACTAGGAAACAAGACTGAATATTTAGTATTTTTCTAGATTTCTTTGCAAAAACACAGCTGGTCATTATTTATTCCCATTCATTTATTTTCTACCATAAATCTATCCGTCTTCACAGAAGGATGGAAAATAAAAGCTGTAATATTCATATATCCCGGTGTTAACAGCCGCGACATTTTGACTTCCTCCTAGTAATAAAAAACCTGAAATAAATGTTTTTACCGTCTGAAAATAAATTTCCTACAGCTGGACTCACATTCATTTGCATTGAATATGTCATAAATAACGTATACAACGTTTTCGTGATTTGTAATTTAAGTTTCTATAGTTAACCTCTTTTAATAGTGTGATTTTAAATTCATTTCAGAGTAATACTATACTTAAAATTCATGAAGTAACCCATTTGGATAAATATTTAGAAATGAACTTGCTGTTTAAAGGCAGTTATTTTTTTAAAGAAACTATTTAGTATTAGAAAAATATTTGTTTTTAAATTAGAAATAATATTTTTCTATAGTAAAATTAAAAATATTTAAAAAGTAAAAATTATTTAAAAATAATAAATATTTAAATAATTTTTTGCATTTAAATAAAAAATAATAATGCAAAATATTGAATTATTTGCTATACAATTTGCTGTGCATGGATGGGCCCCATGTTCTATTTATGTGAAAATTCGAAGCCAAGAGTCGAGCATTTCTGAAAAAGTCGAAATCAGGAGTCAAGTATTTCTGAAAAAGTCGGTTAGGGGTCAAGCATTTCTGAGGGAGATGTAGTCGGCAGTCGAGCCTTTCTAAAGTAGTCGGCGTCAGGGGTCGAGGTATTTTTGAAGGGGGTGTAGTTAGGAGTCGCGAACCTCTGAATTAGACGTAGTATTTTTGAAAGGAACGGTGATCGCAATAGAGCAATAAATACTGAATTAGTCATTTGTGAAGGAGTCGGTTAGGGGTCATTTTCTAAAGGAGTTGGCATCAGGGGTCGAGGTATTTTTGAAGGAGGTGTAGTTAGGAGTCGCGAATCTCTGAAGGAGACGTAGTATTTTTGAAAGGAAAGATGTCCGGAGTCGAGAATTCTGAAGGAGTCGGGAGGCAAGCATTTCTGAAGGAGTCATAGTCTGGAGTAGATTTAAAAATCCGACTCTCGACCAACCATCACCAAATTGTCGAACTCTTCAACGATTTTTGAGTTTTTTTGCATTGACCCTTCCTGTTTCAATAACCCCTGCAGCATTATTAGCATAAAACAAAAAGATGCTTTGATGTGTTATTTTTAATGTTTAGCATTTTGCTGCTTCACATTCTGAGTATCCGATATAAGGAATAAATAATACATAAAATTATATAATTTAATTTTAATCCGACTTGTGGTTCAATGGCAACGCGAGCCGCTGGTGAGCATTAGGGCTGAGGTTCAATCTCCTGGTGGCTTTGTTGTAAACACTATTCAAAAAACGAACAGACATCTTGATGTTCAGCATATTTACTCGTGAGTCGGACTACCTGGTGAATTTTTCAAATTTTCTCCATAAGTTAAATAAATGCGGGGTAGTTCCTCCTAAAAGTCCTCCCGGAAGCCACTGCCCTTCATCTTTAGCGTCACGGAGCCAAGTCAAGTTACTGGTGCTCCTTCACAGTAGAAGCTCCCCCCCCCCCAATTTCTCTCCTTCCATGGAACCACACGGGTTCTTGGACTTGGTCTAGTTGCTGCAATCTACTAAGTGGGATAAGGAAAAAAATATATGGTTTAATTTAAATTTAAAAAGCAATTATTTAATTTTATTTCATGTATGAAAACGAGTCTTTTATAATCATAATATACAATCAACTAGCGTTGTCATTAAATTTTGACAGATCCCTAATTAACCGCAGATACTTAATCAATACGTCATATGAACCTCCAGGGGTCAATATTGACTAATTTGGCGACCGCTGACTTATGATTATGATTCACGATTATGTAATGCAGGGGTGGCCAACCCGCGGCCCGCCTTGAACATTTTTCCAGCCGTGAAATTTATCACACTTTTACAAAATATATTTATTTCATAATGGCCAAAGTAGTAAAAATCAATGTATTACAAAAATACATTATGTGTGAATCCATATACTCAAAAAGTAACTGTCGAAATTATGAGCAAAAATTAACTTTGATTTTAAAATAATATTCTTGCGAATATAGGACATATATTGACTGTTTGATAGTATTATGAGTTCGCAGAATAATTAAAATATATTTTGCGAACTCATGATGAGTGGAGAAACAAATATCGCAGTAGTAAAATAAATATTTTTTAATGATTTCAATTATTTTTATTTCATTTATATTTATATATTTTTTATATTTCATTTTTAGTGTTATATATTTCTTTACAGTGTGCTTTTAGTATCATTATCATTATATTATCTATGTTTACATGTAAGAATAAAAGTAAACAAAATAATAATAACGCATTATGTTTCATTTTTCACTCCAAAAAGTGTCTATATGCGGCACGCGGAGTTAGGATACATTTCCAAAGTGGCTCGCAAGATCATTTGGGTTGGCCACCCCTAATGTAATGCATGATTTTATATTTGGCGGTACTTTCAATTGTTTATAGCGCCAATGTTGTGGTAGAAATATATGAAGAACTCGCCATCTGAATTTCAGCCAGAGTTGCCTTATCCATTGCAACGATTGAAAAGTAGAATGCCAGTTCTTTCGTTGCAAATTCTTTTTGTTTTGAGACTTCTTTTTTATATTTTACCATCAAATTGTTTAAGAAACTATCCAATTGAGGAGGAGGTAACGTTATGATTTATATTCATTTAGATATTGCATCTTGGAAATGTTTTTTTTTTTTTTTTTTTCATTTAAGTTTTTTTATGCGTTCATTTTCAATATTAATTTAAATGAATTAAACGGTCCTTTTTGAATTTCTATATAGTTATTTAAAAATATCAATAATATAATATAGTCATAAATATATTAAAATTTAATTCAAAGTATAAGAAACATGGTCGTTTTAATGTAATTTGTTTTTGTAATATATAAAAATTTAAAATATTGTTGATTTGTATTCAAAAATTATAGTAAATTTATTGTATTGTATGCTTATTTATTTTTAATATTCTTTCATGATTCAAATACATGCTTTCTATACAGCAATTTTGAATTAATATAAACTTTTGTTCGACTCATGACTCAGTAGTAAGTGTGCAGCTTGCATGCAGGAGAGCCCAGGCTCGATTCCACTGGTCGCATGCGTTGCGCTCATTGCTTTCAGAAACGAGGAGACTCGATAATTCTGACAACAAATGTAAAATGCCTTGCATCGATAGTGATTAGGATTGGTGGGATTTTCTGGTTTTCCTGATTTTTTTTCAATTCCTTCTATTAGCTCACACTCTCCCTATATATTTTCAATCGTTAACTAAAATACTTTTTATTCATCCACTCAGGTTCTAATACATTTTTTTTAACTTGTCGTGGATGACACTGGATGTTAATACAGTTTTTTCGAATATTAATTAATTAATTAAATTTAATTAATTAATTTTAGGGGTTTTTTTTAGATTAAAATTGCATCTATCTACCAATAGATGGCACCAGATAAACTTAAAAAAATGAATGAAAATTATTTATAAAGAATTTTCTGCAATAGAGTGAAAAAATAGTAGAAATTGATTTAATTTTTTTTATATTTTTTTTTTTATTTCATATATTACCTGTTTTTACTTATTTTCTGCTCGAATCTCTTTCAGACTCTGAAAAAATGCAGAAGTTTGGATGACGAGAAATTACTGCAACAGGTATATTTATAATTTTTAGTACAATTTTATCTCAATACTTTATAATTGTACAGAATAATGAAGGGTAAACCCTGAAAAATTTTGTGGATTTGATATTATCAAATAATTTTAAATAATTATTCAGACAAAAAATAAACCAAGATATTGGTCATTCGCTTCCAGCTTTATTTCTAATATCTCACAATTTATTATCTACTATGAATTAATGAAATTATGGAATTGATGAAATCGCAACACTAAAAAATTAGACATAGTAGAAATTTTAATCTGCCGCTACATAACAAACTGCTTATTTACATGTATTGCGTTCGTCCCATGATTACTTATGCAAGTCCAGTTTGGGGTTCCGCAGAAAGAAGTAAGAAGAAGAAAGTAACTTGGAAATCATCCAAAGCCTTGAAAACAAGATCCTTCGGATGATCACCAATACACCTTGGTACTTCAGGAATCAGAATGTTAGACAATCGCTTAACCTCTCGAATATTCACCATTTTATACTTAAAATTTCTGCAGTAATTTTCCTCTAATTAGCAATTCGGTTTTAAAATCTCTTCCTGGGTATTATATTTCTTTGTTTAAAAATAGAAAAGGACCACGTACTGTTCTCATTATATGTTGAGAACAGTACGTGGTCCTTTTCTATTTTATTACTTTTTCTATTTTTATTTCTATTTTTTTCCTTTTCTATTAAAGTTTTAGAAGCATGGTCGTTTTAATGTAATTTTTTTTGCAATATATAAAGATTTAAAATAACGATTGATTAAATTAATAATAATAATAAAATAATAAAAAATGTAATATATAAAGAAACGTATCATATATCAGAAACGTATGTTGTTCCTCAACATATGATAGGTTTTCCTTCTATTTTTATAATTTTTTCTCATTACTTATATTTTTAAATTCTCAATTCCCACTTTTTCCAATATATATACATAATATTTCAATGAGTATTGACCTACTGCGATGCTTCTCTAACTTCAAGATAAAAGTGTATAGATGCTACTTTATTTTTTAACTTACTCTTATTACCTTTCTCTTTTATCTTAATCATATATACATATATATATATATATATATATATATAAACTCAAGAGCCAAAATATAATATAATGACCACCCCTACATTTTGCAATGAACTCGCCTGGATGACGTGGAAGGCACGTGAGCAGGAGGAAGTGGTATTTAACTGGTATTAAGTGGTGGTATTAATCCATGCCAAGGTGGGTTGAAGCTGTGTTGCGCGCCAAAGGTGGGCCAACTCGTTATTGACAGGTGGTCATAATGTTTTGGCTCTTGAGTGTATATATGTATAATATTTCAATGAGCATTTGAGCATTGACCTACTGCAATGCTTCTCCAACATCAAGATAAAAGTGTTTGGATGCTACTTTATTTTTTAACTTACACTTATTAACTTTCTCTTTTATCTTAATCATATATATATATATATATAATATATATAATATATATATACACTGAAGTGACAAAAGTCATGGGATACCTCTTAATATCGTGTCGGCCCTCCTTTCGCCCGGCGAACTGCCTGCAACTGACGTGGCATGGACTCAACAAGTCGTTGGAAGTCTTCTGCAGGAATATTGAGCCATGCTGTCTCGATAGACGTCCATAATTGGTTGAAAGCTGTTGATGGTGCAGGATTTTGGGCACGAACAGACCTTGATGATGTCCCATAAATGCTCGATGGGATTCATGTCGGGCGATCTAATATGGCCAGATCATTCGTTGAGCATTGTCCAGAATGTTCTTCAAACCAATCGATAACAGTTGTGGCCCGGTGACATGGCGCATTGTCATCCATAAAAGTCCCATCGTTGTTTGGGTACATGAAGTGCATGAATGGCTGCAAGTGATCTCCAAGTAGCTGAACATAAGCATTTCCAGTCAATGTTCGGTCCAGTCGTACCAGAGGACCAAGTCCATGCCATGAAAAACAGCCCACACCATTACGGAGCCACCACCAGCTGGGTTGAACAGTGCCTTGCTGACAGTTTGGGCCATGGCTTCGTGGGGTCTGCGCCACACTGAACCCTACCATCATATTTCCAACTGAAATCGTGACTCATCGGACCAGGCCACGGTTTTCCATTCATCTAAAAGTGTAACCGATATGCTCACGTGCCCACGAGAGTCGCTGCAAGCGATGTCGTTCTGTCAGTAAAGGCACTCGAGTCGGTCTTCTGCTGGAATAGCCCAAGAAAGCCAAATTTCTCCGCACAGTTCTAACAGACAAGTCCCTTGTACGTCCCACATTGATTTCTGCGGTTATTTGACGCAGTGTTGCTTGTCTGTTAGAATTTACGACTCTTTGCAGACGTCGCCGGTCTCGGTCGTTAAGTGCAGGCGGTCGACCACTGCGCTGTCCATGGTGGGATGTTATACCTGAAATTTCATACTCTCGGCACACTCTTGACACAGTGGATCTGGGAATGTTGAATTCCCTAACGATTTCCGAAATGGCATGACCCATGCGTCTAGCTCCAACTAACATTCCGCGTACAAAGTCTGTTAATTCCCGTCGTGCGGTCATCATCACGTCAAAACCTCTTCACATGAATAACTTGAACAGAAATGAAAGCTCTGCGAAAGCACTGCGCATTTATACCTGTTCTACGCGATGCTACTGCCATCTGAAAATTTGCATATCGCTATCCCATGACATTTGTCACTTCAGTGTATATATATATATATATATATATATATATATATATAATATTTGAATGAGCATTGACCTACTGCAATGCTTCTCCAACTTCAAGATAAAAGTGTATGGCTATTACGTATTCAAAGTACTTCGTTTAAACTACCCAGATCCACAAGAAACTTGGAAGAACATTTATTATAGTAGAGAAAACTAAAGCTCTCAATCGTCGACGAGATTACGAAAGTTTGCTTTAAAAAAAAATAGCACAACTACAGTTTTGTGACACGCATCCCCAGTTAGGCAGGTAGGTAGGTAGGACATGCAGTCCGATCAATCTGAGATTTGGATATAGCTTCATATCACACGTCACGCCGCACATCACCAGATCCATCTTCTGATTCAGTTTCTAATAAAAAATGAATGCATAAAAAATATTTCTTCAGTATTTCTAAAATTAGAGGAATTATGAACACGCACCTCAACAGTGATAGTTCATCATATGTGTTATTTAATGTAACCATGCAAATGATTATATAAGTTGGTTTAAATAAAAATGCTATATTAAAACATAGGTACACTGCGTAAAAAAAGTAGAAGGACAGTGTTTTTTTTGCCAATTAATATCTCTTATTTTCTCCTAACTACCAGATATTTATGCAGATTTAGTTTAATGACCCTTTTTTTTCATTTTAGGCAAAAATTAAACATCTACTACTAATATTAATAATAAAATTAGTAGATATAATTTCCGGTGCGTAAAAAAAGTAGAAGGACACTTGCTAATATATTTAATTTAGTGAGTTGTTCTTTAGTTAAATAGTGATTTTGTACTTTGTTTTATCCTTTTCGGTCAAAAAAATCTAATTTGTTTAAAAGTTACGCTGTTTCTCCGTTCTCAGAAATGCCTAAAGGAATACCTTTGAACGATTTTCAAAAAGGCCAAATTTCCGCATGTCAAAATGATAGTAAAGGTGTCAGAGAGTTTGCTCGATTGTTGCAGGTGAGCCCCAATACAGTTTCAAACTTTATCAGAAATCCTTATAAGAATGGAAAGAAAAAGAAGACTGGTAGACCGAAAAAGTTAACACCACCTGATGAACGAAAACTTGTTCGTGTGCTTAAGAAGAGCAAAGGAAGTGTTTCAAAGGCAAAAGAAATCAAGCAGGACGTAATCATGTGACGAAACAAAAAGTTTACAACTATATTAAAAGATCTAAAAAATTTATTTTCAAAAACGGAAACATCATCCTAAGTGGACACAAGCTCACATTGATAACCGTTTAGTGTGGGCTAAGGAGCACATGTCCTGGACTACAGAATGGACTTCTGTGATATTTTCCGATGAAAAAGAAAGTTAACTTAGACGGTCAGACGAATATCAGCACTACTGTCATTGTCTGGGGAATGAAGACGAATACTATTCAACACGACAAATGGGAGGAGAGTTTAATGGTTTGGTTGGCTGTTGGATACGGAGGAAGGACAAGTCTGGCTTTCTTAAATGGTAGGCAAAAACATACAGACTACATTCAAGTGCTGAATTACGAGCTTCTTCCTTATGGCTCTGACTTGGGGGATGAAGAGTGGAAGTTTCAGCAAGACGAAGCTTCCATTCACACCGTGACTGGAGTCAAAAATTGGTTCCTAACAAATAATGTGGATGTTTTACCATGGCAAGCCAAAAGTCCTGACCTTAATATAGTGGAAAACATCTGGGCAATGCTAGTTCGTCGAGTTTATGCTGATGGAAGGCAATTTGATTCACTAACTCAGCTTCGAGAAGCATTGAATGACTCGTGGGACAATTTTTGTCAAACAGAAGTTCAATCTCTATAAAATTCACTTCCAAACAGAATATTTGAAGTTATAAAGGCCAATCGGAAGAACATTCCGTATTAAAATCACTATTTTTTCATTCATTATAATGCTGTCCTTCTACTTTTTTTACAAAGTTTCAAAAAAGAGAAACTATTTTTGTTGCCATTAATATTTTATGTTTGAATATCATAATTCTGATGTTAAAATTGTATTTTTAAAATATTTGCAAAATGTTTCTAATAAAATATTTTAGTAAAAATAAAATATTTTTCGGTTACTGTTACAAAATCAAGTGTCCTTCTACTTTTTTTACGCAGTGTAGGTGGTTAAGTTAACAACATACACATAATTATCCAACTTCGCAAAAAAATTTCTGTAGTGACAAAATTCCCATTCTTCTAATTTTGTAACTATGGATGTGGATTCAACAGCTGATCCTTTTTTCTTCAATTAATTTAAGCTAGGAACTAATCGTAATAAAATATTTCTAATTTGAATGATGTTTCAGAAAAGAAACATCAATTATTCGTCAAGAAACAAATGCTGCAGCGGGGAAGGATAGCTGCACATGATAAAACTTCAAAAGTTATGCCCTTATCGTGACTCAATTATTAAAATTCTATGTACTCAACTTGTGCTTGATATGACTCGAGAGCTATGCTGAAGAAAGCAAACTATGTCGAAAATGGGTCAACAATTGCTCACGCGAGAAACAGCTGCACTTCTAATAATCGTACGTAGCATCGGTGGTTCAGTGGTAGAATGCTCGCCTGCCACGAGGGCGGCTCGGGTTCGATTCCGGGCCGATGTATCATTTTTTTCTCCCTATAAAAAATAAATTTGTTCCAAAGTTAAAAAACAATTGGCTAGCCAAATGCATCGGCCGGGAATCGAACCCGGGCCGCCCGCGTGGCAGGCGAGCATTCTACCACTGAACCACCGATGCTACGTACGATTATTAGAAGTGCAGCTATTTATTGCTTGATCAGTGGTTTTCAAACTATGTTCTCCGGAACACTGGGTCCTATAAAGTGTCCTAAAGAGCTTTATAAACATTCATCAAAATGATGAAAATAATAAAAATACTGTTTAAATTAATACTATTTTCATATTTTGTTATTGTCAATATTTTATATACATATTATTTTTACGTTATTATTGAGAAAAGTAATGATAATCATTCGAATAAATCTGTGTGGTCTGTATTAAAGTATTCTTTCTGTGTAATCTTCACAAAAGTCGTGAAGACTCTATTCAACAGCTTTTCTCCGTAGGGTCTTTATGGTCCTTAGCATACCCCCGTCCAATTTCTCTCCGGAGGTGAAAAGTGTTTGACAGTGATAACCGTCTTTAAAAAGTAGTAAAAATCAAAGCTATCTTAACTACCTTAAAGTGAATATTTCAAGCAGGAATTGTTTTCACTGACTGAAAATTGTTGTAGAATTGTTTTTACCTCACTTGGGAATAAGACAAAGTTTTTCCCCTCAAACCAATAGCTATCTTAAGGAGGTCTCATGGATAGTTCGGTTTGGTTTGGTTCGTCGCTCTACGGTCATCTTATGCATACTCATGGATAGAGATCTAGCCAATGCGCAAATTGAATTGCAAATTTACAATAAGTGATCGATAGAACGACCCCCGGCGGTAATATAAGATTCATAATGGCGACACATGGATCAACATAATTAGCAGAGGTTTCCATGTTTGTCACGCTCATTGCTGGCCGACACTTATGGCATTTTCGAACTAGCTTGCTGGAGTTTATTTCCGATGTTTTTCCAGCTGTTTGAACACGAATGTGATTCCAACACGATTGAGCTCCAGTTCTATTTAGCAGGGACGTCAAAAAATATCTCACTGTTACTTATGTCTCACATTGGACCATATGCGATGGACTTGTTCCTTGGTCACCACGATCACAAGATTTTACATAGATAGATTTTATATTCTGTGTGTATTATCTAGGAGCCTGATGGCCGAGTGACTAGTGGTCTGGCACTCTGTGCCATAGGTTTGGTGTTCGAGTAACGCCGGGACCATGGATGTTTGTAGTGGTTAGGAGTCCACTTTAAACCGTAGGTACCAGTTTCATTTGACTGTAGAGCATTGGGTGTAGGTCTGACAACCTTACCCTGTAAAAAGAAAAATATCTCCTGTCTCGAAATTTGCCATTAGGCAGACAGACGGATTTGGCCCACCATGTAGCTATTGTGCACACTGATGGAGGTAATGATTATGATGGGTATTATTTATGAAAGGGCAGTCTGAAGGCCAATTGGCTAGAGTTGTGGCTTTTGGTACTTCAGGTTCGAATCCTGGAGATAGCATGGATGTTTAGTTAGTGGTCCGGAATCCACGTTAAACTGTACGTCCCGGTCTAATTAGCCTAATGTGTGCAAAAGATGACCGTACAGTGACAAACCATACCTATCTAGGAAAGCCCAACTGAATCCAGTTATCCACTGATCAAATGACCAGACTGTCAGTTGCTACTGGAAATGTTTGTGATATGCCCCACAGTTTCGCTAATGAAGCCATTCAATGCTCCGTCATTGTGAATCTACTAGTAGTCACTCTTTTGAATACCTAAAGTTTAATCAATAAAGTATTTGTTTCATTTGATTTTACCTGTCTTTGTCGCTTTCCTGTATACCTAATATTGTTCAAATCTTCCTTAAGGGCTAGCACATGCACATGTAATTTGCCAATACACATTCCGTTACAAAATCTGCTTATTTCGGTTTCTTCTACATTTTTGCAGGATGTTTTAGAGGCGTACTGTATATAGAGACATCCTGGAATGATACCCGTAGATAAAGTAAATACAGTATTAATAATTTTGAAATGGTTTTAATACGCTTTTATTAGTTTCACCTGTATGTTTGTTTGTAACTGACTCTTTGGGCTCGATTTTGCCCTACTTTAAGCGATCAGATTTAATTTAAACTTTGCAGACTTATCCCGGACCGACGACACTAAAATATTTTGATAAGTTTATTATCTCATCATGATCAGGATCGCCAGGAGGAGTGATTTTATTTTAACTTATGAAGAGCAATCTAACCCATGTAGAATTAAAGTACGTAAGACTTTCAAACCTACGTGGCACAGCGGATTACGCGCCTGACTACGGATCAGGAGATTCCCTGTTCGAATCCTGGCTGGCTCGACATCTTCGCATTTAGCCTTGATTTTACTCACGATTAAATTATTGTAAGAATTATAGTTCCAATCTTCCGTACCGGGACCTCATTTAAATATTATCGTTTAAAAACACTCTTTTAAAGTTAATCAAACTAGAAAGTAAAAAATAAATTATAGTTTAAAAAAACTAAAAAACACGCTTTTAGAGTTAATCAAACTAAAAAGTAAAACATGATTGTTAACATAAGAATAAAATTACTGAAGAGAAAATGAATGTCACTGTTCAAAAAGCGTAGGGTGCTTTGTATGGCATTTTTAAACTAACTCTTCATTTCGGAATAAAACTAGTGAAAAATTATAACGATTGATATCGAGCACCCCACGCTTTTAGAACAGTGACATTCATTTTCTCGCCAGTCATTTTATTCTCATGTTAACAATTATTTTTTACTTTTTAGTTTGATTAACTCTAAAAGCGTGTTTTTTAGTTTTTTTAAACTATAATTTATTTTTTATTTTTTAGTTTGATTAACTCTAAAAGCGTGTTTTTTAGTGTTTTTAAACTATAATTTTTTTTTTCGGTCATGAATTACATAAACAAGATCTTTTGGTTGATTTTCTAATTAATTTAGACCATTTTTTTACCTATATTAAAATATAACAAAAGAAAATGTTTAAATTAATATTCTTTCAATTAGCTATGATTTAGTGCAATATAGATATCTTCTTACAATATTGGTTATTAAAATATTTATAAATATTACATATAAAATATTTTTAATATAATTTTATCATTTACATTGCACAAGTCATAAAGTACGGCTAAGTACAACTGCTCAGCATATTGCATGGAATATTGATTTAAACATAGCATTAAAAATGCAGTGATAATGTTAAATTAATGAATTCATTAATAACTTTTATGTGAATTGATTGTCATAAACTTTTGTGTTTTTAGGGAAAGGGTGATAAGCGACAACTATCAGCTTACTTCGTAAGTTTTTCTTTAAAATATATCTATTTTTAACTATTAATAAAAAAATTTATTACCACAGATTAATTAGTCTTAAATCATATATTAACTTAGTTAGATTAAATCTGTGAAGTTTAATTAGATGAATTTTTAGAAATTAAATTAACTTTTTTATTTGATGATACGTACATTTTTTTAGGATTTGTAATTAATTTTCATTCCTGTTTTTTAAATATTAGTGAGATAATTAGGGCCTGAATGGCCGAGTGGCTAGCGCTCTGGCACTCGGTATCACAGGTTTCGGGTTCGAGTCCGAGTCCCGGTGGTGCCATGGATGTTTGTAATGGTTCGGGATCCACTTTAAGCCGTAGGTCCCGGTCTCATATGACTGTTGAGCGTTGGGCGTAGAGCTGACAACTCTACCCCGTAAAAAAAAAAAAAAAAAAAAAACATCACTTGTTTCGAAATATACCAGTAGGTAGACGGCCTTGGCCACACTGGGCTGTTGCGCCAATGATGATGATGATGATGAGTGAGATAATTGCAACTTACGAAAAGCAAATAAAGTCCGAGATTAAAATTCGAATTTAAGAAATTCTTTGATGTTGTTTAAAAAAATCATTTACGCTTTTTCTTCTACTGAATTCATCAAATAGTTCTGCAATTGAATTCCAGTCCGAATACTATAGCCGTGGTTCGAATCTACTTGTGGCTTCATTGCTGTCACTGCTCTCAGAAACGAGGGGATTCTACGGCGTTGTGACAGTGTTTATAAGAGTCTCATATCGAACTGCCTGGGTGGAATTTTTCGGGTTTCCTCCCATACAACATGCAAACTTGGAGTAATTATCCTTAAAAGTCATATCGGAAGCCAATACCCATCCATCCAAAGGTCGTTGGCTGGTTATTCCAGGTAACGGAACAATAATATATCCACAAAATATATATCCTACGGTCTTTAGTATCACAGGCTCCAGGTACGAAACCTGGCACTGGCATGGATGTTTGTGAGTGGTTCGGAATCCACTTTAAACTGTAGGTCCCGGTCTGTTTAGCCTTCGTGCGTACAAGATAACCGTGGTGCGACGAACCAAACTTAGAATCCTGTGCATAACACACTTAACTACAGTTTCTAATTTTCCTATAAAATTTCAGAAGCATTCAGAAGAAACCATTTCCCTTTAATTGCTTGAAAAACTATTGCGTGTTCTTCATATACACTTATATGAGGAGTCCCAATTCTTACCTACTACTAATACTACTACTACGGGTCTGAACGGTCGAGTGGCTAGCACTCTGGTGTTCGGTACCACATGTTTCGGGTTCGTGTCCCGGCGGTGCCACGGATGTTTGTAGTGGTTCGGAATCCACTTTAAGCCGTAGGTCCCGGTCTCATATGACTGTAAGAGCATCACGGAGCAAAGTCAGACTTCTACCTACGGATGCTCCATCACAACAGAAGCTGCTCCTTTTCCTCCATCCATGAATAGATCACTTGTGGGATGCCCGTCCCTCACTGCATGACATTGAGGATTACTCACTACTACTACACCACATCACTATGCCTCAGAGCTGAGTTGCCCCTTTACAGTTTAGAAATGATGTGGGTGAGAAGAAGTCTGAATGGGCTCTGTGGCCCTCTATGGTCATATGAGACCGGGACCTACGGTTTAAAGAGGATTCCGGACCACTACACACATCCATGGTACCGCGGGTATTCGACTACGAAACCTGCGGTATCTAGTCACTCGGACATCAGGTCCCCACCCATCCTTTATCTACATTTGCCCTTTCTGGGCATCTGCAGTAATAAACATCACTGACATCAAGTTGCACATGGTGGTTATATAGCCAGATTATTTGAGCATGTAGTTTTTACACTATTGAAGGTTTGAATTTTTATTTTTAAGTTATTTTTTTATCTAATCTTTTTATTCATCTAATGTATTTTTTTCTTTTTTCTTCACAGGATAGCTGTGGTAAGTTAATCTAATTTATAACTTTATTTTTTGGATTTTTTTTCTGTTATAACCCGCTTATTTAAATTATTTTAGCCTGAAATAATTTAATGTTGTATACATTTTTTTTCACTATATTGCAGAAAGTCCTTTATATATAACTTTTATTCATTTTTTTAATCTATCTGGCACCATCATCATCACCTCCATCTGGTTGCATCTATCTTGGTATATATATATATATATATATATATATATATATATATAGTATTATTATTTACAAAAGAATGCGAGAGAGTTTAAGGTTTAATAATGTTAGATGTTAATATATTATCATTTTATATTATTAGGGTTTAATAATATCGTATATTATGTAGTAAATGAGAACATTGTGTGAGTTTTTAAATTTATGTTCAATGAATAGGATGTCTTATTAAATTTTCGAACTAAAAGTATTCGTTTTAAAGTCATTATATATATAAAATATCTGTAAAACATAATAAATAAGTATAATGAATAAACATAATAAATATGTAGGCCGGAATATTTTCACATTGAGCATGGAGACGTGGAGCATGAGAAACTCTCAGATACAAATACTGGAGTCGTTTGGTCCAAATCCTATTGGCATAATATAGGTATAGTGTGGGGCCTGAATGGCCGAGTGTCTGGTGTTCGGTGCCACAGGTATCGGGTTCGAGTCCCAGCGGTGCCATGGATGTTTGTAGTGGTTCGGAATCCACTTTAAGCCGTAGGTCCAGGTCTGCTATGACTGTAAGAGCGTCACGGAGCAGAAGTCAGAATTCTACCTACGGGTGCTCCATCAGAACAGAAGCTGCACCCCTCTTCCCTCCTTCCATGAGGGATACGACAACAACAACAACATACAGGCTCCATCGTGGTGAACCTTGTATAATTGTTGAACCTGTTACTATTTGCTAGTGAATTATTTTAGATCAGGGATGGGCAAACTTTTTCTGTCGTGGGCCAAAAATCAAAAAAAAAAAAAAAAAAAAAAAAAGTTTGACGGGCCAAGATACATTTTTCTAAAATTTTAAAAACAATATACAAATATTACAATTTAAATATGTTAATGAGATGAATGAAATTGCGATTTCATTTTTAAAAGTTCCTTCTATTGAGGTGTTCGAAGTGAGACGTACTGATTCTAAGGAACGAGGCTAAATGCTCATCTGTCAGTCTACTTCTGAAATAATTCTTTCTAAGGTTCATAGTTGAAAACACTTGGTCACATACATAAGATGAAGCAAACATAGCACTGATTTTCTGGACGTGAGATATTCAATTTGGGAAACTTACTTTCGATAATGATTTGTAAAATTCTAATTTTGGCATATTTAGAAACAATTGCTTGAGATGATTGTTAGATTGCAACTCTATTAATTCAACCTGCAAATCTGACCTTAGTACTTCACAATTTACATTGAAAGGTTTGGCAAAGATATCCAATTCTGCTTGAATGGAACTGAAATCTAGAAATCTGCTTTCCAACTCAAATTTCAGTTTTTTCAAGCTATCTTCATAATTCTTAAGCTTCTCTTCTTTTACTGAGGATATTGAATTTTAACCTCGGAAAATGAGATAAAAATAATAATATTAAAAATAATAATTTTTTTAATAAAAAAAATAATATTTAATAAAGTAGAAAAGGAGATGGATGTGTAATATATGTAGAATTTGTTTGTGTGGTAATCAGCAGGGGGCGACACATTGCAGTTGCTTGTCTTTGATAGAGCCTATTTACAATGTGGGGGAGTATTCAGCTTTCAACTCTGACCCCGGGAGAGGGCCCCGTAGATGAAAAAAGAAAGGAGGATGCGGACGATCAACGAGAGAGGAGCGAGATGAATAAGTTTAGCGCTTGATTAGTAACCAATGTAAATATTAGTGTAAATTATAGAACCAAATAAATGGTTTTATTTAAAGAAACACAGGGCTTTTATTGTGTCTGTCAAATCCCCTAGACACCGTGCACTGCAAAAGTCTAGCAATTGTTAGACTGGTAGAGAAGGCTACATATATAAATATATATCTCTTTTAATTTGCCTCAGACCGGCACATTAAAATTCTATCCGCGGGCCGGATAGGACCTTCCGGCGGGCCGTAGTTTGCCCATCCCTGTTTTAGATAGAAGTACGATAAATTCTTTAAAAAAACCACACAAGGAATAAAATTGTAACAAATGCATTTCATGTGAGATGGTGTGCATTGTACTTTGAAATGAAATAAAGATTAAAACTTCAAAATTTTTCCTTCTTTCCTGCTTCCTTTATTGCAGATTGTGGAAGAGAAAGCACCGACAGAGCCCCGGGATCATTGGCTTATCGAATTGTATCGACTGAGTTCGTGAGACCACTTCACAGATATCCATGGATGGTATGTGGAAAAATTTTATGTAACGAAATTTTAATGATTATTTTTAAAAAATACAAAATCAATTACTACAAAATCTTTCACGGTATAGATATAATAAAAAAATTTATAACTAAATAACAAATCTACTTTATACAGTAGAACCTCTGTAAGTCGAACTTCAAGGGAGACGCCGAATAATTAGAGTTGTAGAGTTTTCGACTCAAGCGGATTTTGTAATGAGGTTTAGATTTTTAACTAACTTATTTTGTGTTAGAGAGTTAAAATAAATAAAAATTCAAGTTACAGAGCTAATAAACATGTTTATTTGTTAGAGCTTAAATGAAATAAATAAGAATTATATAATAACAGAATAATTCTTATTATAAATAGAATATAATAAGAATTATATAATAAGAATATTTCATAGAATTGTTTATTTTATTTACTCTGTACTCATACATTGTTTTCTAAGAAGCAATGACGTGCATTGTCGGCAAATCCTTAAAGTCGGTAACTTATTTTTCTTCGAGCTATAGAGGTAATTGGGGAGGTAATTGGTACCACAGGTTTCGGGTTCGAGTCCCGACGGTGCCATGGATGTGTGTAGTGGTTCGGAATCCACTTTAAACCGTAGGTCCCGGTCTAATATGATCTTAGAGCGTTGCGGGGGCATTGTTACTCTGCGTCCGTGGTTTATCTTCAACTTACACGCGCCCCCTGGGTAATGCAAAGTGAGTAACGTCTGTGCAGCGCTTGCCTTAAGGCATCCAAAACGTCCATGTCTGTTTGCCAGCTGCATTGGAAAAAAAAATAGGTAAATGATTGGATTGTAAAATCAAACGTTGCTAATATTCGAGATACAGAGGTCCAATTTTTTTTTCGAGTTATGGTGGGAAAATGTAGACCAAAATGGCTTGTGGGGATTGACTAATTATTCCGACTTGTAGAGGGTTGAAATTTCGAGTAATGGAGGCTATGGGGCTTAAAGGAAAGGGAACAAAAGTTTTTTTCGAATTTTGGAGGTTTTCGACTTATCGAGGTTCGAATTAAAGAGGTTCTACTGTACATAGAAATTATAGGACCTCACCAGAATTTCTACAAGCCAGAATCACTTCATGGTATCTTAAGTTGTAATATTTTCTGTATACATTCTTTAATAAAGAGACCCAATTGAAAATTCATTTTTAATCCATTAATCTGTAAAATAAATAATTTTTGAAGTTCTAATTTGGAACTGTTGTATAAGTGTTGCTTTTCTAACTACTGCATAATTATAAAGGTGCAAATTCGTGTTGCCGGAGAACAGTGGGGTGGTGGGGTGATAATTACTCCAAGCTACATATTGACAGCTGCACATGTTGCCAAACAGTAAGTATGCATTTTGATTTATTCAATTCCTTCTATTGGCTCACACTCTCCCTATATATATCTTGTTCAAACTTTCAATCGTTCATAAAATACTTTTTCAATTCCTACTATTAGCTCACACTCTCCCTATATATATCTTGTTCAAATTTTCAATCGTTAATAAAATACTTTTTCAGTTCCTACTATTAGTTCACACTCTCCCTATATATATCTTGTTCACATTTTCAATCGTTCAAAAAATACTTTTGATTGATCCACTCAAGTTTAAAAACATTTTTTTTTGAACTTGTAGTGGATGACACTGGATGTCAATACAGTTTTTTTCAAATATTAATTCAGTAATTAAATTTAATTCATTAATTTTAGATTTTTTTTAGATTTAAATTGCATATATCTATCAATAGATGGCGCCAGATAAACTTAAAAAAATGAGTGAAACCTGTTTATAAAGGACTTTCTGTAATATAGTGAAAAAAAAAGTCGAAATTGACTTAAAATTTTTTTTATATATATTATTTGTTCAATTCCTTTTATTAACTCACACTTTCCCTATATATAGCGTGTTCAAATTTTCAATCGTTCATAAAATACTTTTTATTCATGCACTCCAGTTCAAATACATTTTTTTTTGAACTTGTAGTGCATGACATTGGATGTTAATTCAGTTTTTTCAAATATTAATTCAGTAATTAAATTTAATTCATTAATTTTAGTTTTTTTTAGATTTAAATTGCATATATCTATCAATAGATGGCGCGAGATAAACTTAAAAAAATGAGTGAAACTTATTTATAAAGGACCTTCTGCAATAGAGTGAAAAAAAAGTAGGAATTGACTTTAACAATTTTTTTTTATATATTACTTGTTTTAGGAAGCAAGCAATAATTCGAATTCGTCACCATTACGAATATACCGAGGGAAATTCATGTGAAGATGCTTTAAAATTTTGAAAATATAATCCACTATAGGATTCAATGGCCAGATTTTTGTGGATTTTTTTTTTCCTTCGAACGAATCACAGTGCATTAACTATACTGGCTATCTGTTTATTCAGGAAAACTTGCAACTTTATAAGATTACACACGGAGGTAGAAGAAATTGGACAACCGTACAAAAGAATTAGTCGAAGAACTGACTTGTACAGCAGAAATTTGTGCCTGATCGCTAGTCTGCTCTTAGGAGAAATTAAGAGTTACGAATTTAATACTCGGAGTTATGAGTTACATGGATTATTTTCTTTTTCTGTTATCATTGATTGACGCAACTTTCAGTTGATATATATAAAATATTTATTCACATTTCAAAATACTTATTCGAGCAACCGCCCGCCATCAGCAACTCCGTCGCGTTCCTTCTTCTGCCCTTGCTCTTACATTCGAATCCCCGTATAAGACAACAGCCTTATATGGAGTTACAGAAGGAGGAGTTAGGGAAGAGTCTCTTGTTCGTGGCGCCATCTGTTGTCATTTATAATGACAAAAAGTTCACACATGTAAGTTATGAGCAGGGCCGGATTTTCCGGCTTTAGCCTAGGACCTCAAGATTCAGAGGGGTCTACATTCAAATTGTTAGCAAAAGGCCTCATAAATTGAATAGCCTAGGGCCCTAGGCTATTCCGCTTATGAGACCCTTTCACCTCCCATTTTTAAGTTTGTAAATTACACGAGAGATAAATTTTTCAATAGTAAAAAAAATTTTAATTTAAAAATAATAATTTAATTTTTAATAAAAATTTTCAATAATCTATAAACACTTCACTAAAGTGTTGAACCTACTGACTCAAAAGGCGAGAATCAAATGATCGTGTATGCAATCCTAAAATAAGAATATTTTCTAATAACATTAACACGTATTTCATATTATCGAAGTAATACGAATATAACCGAACGTCGGGATATCGATAGGTCTGTTCGTTTGTCTGTTCCAATCTTCACCAATCTGCACTTTATTAATGCAAGAACAAACCAGAGCTTAGTAGCATAAGGCACGCCAATATTTGCCATAGCAATCAGTGAACGTATGAACTATACTTTGGTGCAATCTAGTATGTACAAACGAACAGACCCAATGAGCCAAACGCGTTGATCTTAACCAATACATTTTTATGTTTGTTTAGTAGTCATATGTGTAGAATTTCTACTTATTTTCGATTCAGGTGTTTTACTGTTTACTGTGTTTAGAATAGTGTAATTTTAATTTTGCTAACAATTTGAATGTAGGCCCCTCTAGATCTTGAGGCCCTAGGCTAAATCCTAGTTAGCCTATAGGAAAATCCGGCCCTGCCTAGAGTACACCGCTCCTGATTGGCAGAGTCTTAGAATATGTAGTGTCAACTGGCACTCGGAATTTACGTGAAATGAGAGACGACTGAAATTATTTTATTAAATGATTTGAAAATCTAAGTAGCATGATTTTAAATATGAAGCTATTATGACAAATTTTATCAATGATTTTTGCTCCGTCCAGAAATAATATTGCCGTAGATTTATGATTGATAAAGCCTTCGTGGATCATTTTATCGGCACATAGTAGCTGGTGAGTGGTATTTAATACTTTCCTGAAACCAAATTGTTCAGGAATTAGGACATTATTTTCTACACAGTGTTGATTCAGTCATTTAAGTACCGAATATTTTACTGACGCTGCTAAGCAGTGAGGTAGGAAAATAATTTTGAGGATAGCTTTAATTGCTATTTAGTTTTGAAATAGAGATCAGACAGTATTAAGATTAGAAACCAGGACAGTTTAATTGCTCTTGAGAAAATAACTCATCTCAATTAGAAAGGGATCCCCAATGAAAGAAGATCGTATTGCATTATTAAAAAAGCTTTAATTTGTTACAAATAAAGCATTAAATATATTTGAAATTAAAATATTTTACTTGCCTTTGCTTGTTTTAATCATCATCTTCATCATCATTAACACGACAGATCAGGTAAGCCAAAGCTTTCCTTTGAAGAGATTTCCTTGCATTCCTCTGGGTGACAACGACCCACCAATTCTTAACCTTTAGTACAATAAAATCTTTATCAACTGCGTCTATCCATCGCAACTTGGGTCGTCCTCTTCCTCTTTGTCCCTGTGGCTTTGCCAAAATGAGTCTTTTTACAGGATTTAAATCATTCATTCTAAATACATGAGTAGCCCAGTTTAATCTATTGATCTTAATAAATTTTGTAATATTTGGGGTCTTTATAGCATTTATAAATTTCTGCGTTGTACCATCTTCTCCAACAATCACTTTCCCTAACACCTCTACGAATAGCCCTTAAATTCTTGCTCTCAAATATATCCAAATGGGCCTCTTGCTTGTCTTAAACTATTCCAGAATACTTTGGCCCCTGTTGATTTTGGCACATTGTACATTTAGCATTTTGTATATTAGTACATTTTAATTTATAAGGGACATGTATTTTTTGTGAGCATATTTAGAGTACGAAGATACATTTTATGTTGGTTTAAAAACTGCATCTTTAAAGTTTTAAAAAATACTTTTTAAGCGAAACTGTTTTCATAGATGCATAAGTTCAAGAAAAGTCACTGAATTTATTTCACATATTTTTTTCTAAATCCATTAGTAAAGAACATAGTGTATAAAATTAATGGTAAAGAATCAGGATTCAAGTGTCGCAAATTCTTTGTCGCTGACCAATCACTAGCCACACCGCGTTCGCCTGAAACCGGTTTGGAATCCACTGCTTCGAGTTGACCAACTTTCAACTCGAAGCGGAACTTCACTAGGCGTAACGCTATTTCTGACATTTCGCTGTGAAGGAATCGAAAAAATTTTCTTGCCTGCCGCGTGAATCTTCAACGCTTCACGCCTCGGTGGGAACGAGCCTTTACACACCAAAATGCATTGATGTATTTTTTTTTTTTTTTTTTAAATTACAGGATACAGGTAGCAGCTTCGTATTCAGAGGATAACGAAATTTCTCTTAAAGACGCAAGTGTGGCCATCGCAACCCAGTCAAAGAACAAAGAGTTCGTGAGTTTTCGAATCCACCAAATCAAGCTGCACCCCGGATTCAAGTCGGCTGGCGAGCACCCAATCTTTGACATAGCTCTGCTCAAACTCAAAGATGTCCTGATCTTCTCTGAGCGACTTCGCCCTATTTGCCTCACGAGGAATTTGGACTTAGAGAAAGCAGGCGTCCACGCCTTGATAATCGGATGGGGTAAAATGACTAAAGGTAAGCAACCTCGTGAAATATTTGCCCTTCTTAGTCGTCAGCACTACAGCCTGTTACAGGCCAAGGCAGTCTCCACGATCTTTCGTCGCCGACTGACGTCTTTCGCTCTGTCCTGTGAAATATTTGTCCTTCTTCTTAGTCGTCAGCACTTGCAATATTTTTTTTTGTTCTAATGCAGCTGGCAAACACTTCGGAACGAAATACTACAATATAATTGACTGATCGATGGTTATTCAATGAAGAAAATGATAATTGTACAGCTCTATTTGCAAACTACACGCACAATTAAAATTCCATGTCTTGGTAGAAAACATTACTATTCTCGCGATAAAAGTTTGAGTTATTGAAAAAATATGTCTTTCTCTGAAATTCACATCTAGTTAACCTGGCGGTGGCATGGATGTTTGTGAGTGGTTCGGAATCCACTTTAAAATGTAGGGCCGTGTATGTTTAGCCCTCGTGTGCACAAGATGACCTTAGAACGACAAACCAAATACAATCCACATCTAGTTAATGTGTATATTTTTGTTACTTGCCGATTACTGTATATAAGTTTTCTTTAATGGAATAAGGTGTTATTAACAACGTAAAATATATTTTTTTCCTAATGCAGCTGACAAACACTTAGACAGCTTTGCCTCAAGGCAAGCGCTGCACAGACGTTACTCACTTTGCATTACCCAGGGGGCGCGTGTAGCTTGAAGATAAGCCACGGAGTAACAATGCTCCCGCAATGCTCTACGATCCTGCTAGGACCGGGACCTACGATTTAAAGTGGTTTCCGAACCACTACAAACATCCATGGTACCGCCGGGACTCGAACCCGAAACCTGTGGTACCGAGCGCCAGAGCGCTAGCCACTCGGCCATTCAGGCCCGGGGGATTGTAATATCGGACCAAAAGTTCAATACCGTTATTCGGTTTTTTTTTTTTTTTTTTTTAGATCCTAATACCGGGATACCGGTAATAGAAATTTTAGAAAAAAGAAAGAAAACACAGGGGTTTCTTTGTTTTATTTGCCAGTTTTATTAGAGAATGTAAATATCACAAAAAAATTTGTAATTTATAAACTATGACAGTATATAAAGAATCGCAAAAAAGTAAAGGAACATCTTATTTATTTAAATCACAAAAGAGTGTGAATATCACTATTCAGTCTGTGGTACTATCACAAATTTTTGAAATGTGATCTTAAAAAACATAATGCATCAATTGTACTATCATTAAGCCTGGAACGTAATTTTGTGCAAAAATTGTCAGATGTCGAAAATGCTTTTTCAGCATCTACGCTAGTTGGTAGAACTGTTAGCAATGCACGATAAACTTTTTCCAAGTATTTACGTCTAAATCCCTCATCTTCAAATAAATCTATTTCTCGTCGGATTGTTTTGGATATAGCTAATTTCTGCATTGCATTTTGTTGAAATTTTTTTAGTTATTGCTAATTCTAATTTTTGTTCAAGAGGCAATTAATTTTCACTATCGACATTAGTGTCATTATAATCTTCGATAACTGTACCAAATTCTTCTGAATGTGGATAGGTTCTGAATTCTGAATAAGAATTTACAGATAAGAATAAGAATTCTTTCACAGATACGATTCTTTCTAAATTTCTAGTAAATGATTAGTAGATCTAGTAGCTGATTTCTGTATTGCATTTTGGTTTGTTTTGAATTTTTTAGTTACCTCCAATTCTAATTTATTTATGAGTATATATATATATAATAAATCTGAAAAATATTTTGAACTCTAAAGTACGATATGCAAATACAATGTGAATAGCAAACTCACCAACTTAAAAACTATCGAAATATTACACACTTTCTTCACAACTACAACCTTGTTTTCACAAATAAGAATTTCTAGTTTTCAGATAAGAATTCACAGATGAGAATTCTTTCACAGTTAAGAATTCTAAATTTCTAGTAAATACCGAAAAAACGGTATTTAAACTTATGAACACCGGTATTACAAAATCGTACAAATGGCTCAAAATACCGGTATTGTAATTCCTAGTCCTGGACAATAGATAGCCATTTGTTGACTCCCAGTTAGGGATTGCAATATCGGACCAAAAGTTCAATACCGGTATTCGGTATTTTTTAGATCTTAATACCGGGATACCGGTTTTAATACCGGTAGCAGAAATTTTAGAAAAGAAAAGAAAACACAGGTGTTTTTTTGCCAGGTTTATTAGAGAATGCAAATATCACAAAAAACACTCGAAATGGCAAACCATCTAATGCTGTCATTTTACTTATAATTTCATCCAAATTATCTTTCTTTTTTTCAAAATAATCTAAATTCCCTGATGGCTTGGGCTTAGAAACTGTGCTTAAGTTTGTATCTTCAAAGCAATTAGATTCTTTCCTCTTTAATAAATTTGTATCATGTTTCGTTTTTAAATGTGTATGGAGTCCGCTGTACTTCCACCATTCAATTTGATAAATCTTGAACATTTTTTACATTGTGCCACCGTATTATTTTCATCATATAAATAATGAAACCAAACCGAAGTATTATCAACGGATTTTTTATGTTCTTTAAATTTATTCTTATTCATTATTATGGGGTATTATTTATGAGTATAAATATAATAAATCTGAAAAATATTTGGAACTCTAAAGTATGATATGCAAATACAATGTGAACAGCAAACTCACCAATTTAAAAAAATATCAAAAAATTACACTTTTTCATAACTACAACCTTGTTTTCACAGATAAGAATTCTGAATAATAATTCACAGATAAGAATAAGAATTTCCCAGATAAGAATTCTAAATTTCTAGTAAATACCGAAAAACCGGTGTTTAAACTTGTGAATACCGGTATTACAAAATTGTAGAAATGGCTCAAAATACCGGTATTCGGTATCCCGGTATTGCAATCCCTAGTCCTGGACAATAGATAGCCATCTGTTGACTCCCAGTCCCTTCAGATCTCTTTCGATTGAATCAACCCATCTGGTGGTAGAATTTCCTTCTCCCTGGGTGCCTTTAATTGTTGAAAAAGTAACTTTTTCAGTTGGATTTGAGTCGTTACATCTGAAAATGTGTCCCAACCATTTAATATGACTTGCTTTTATGATTTTTACAATATCAGGAATTATTTGTTACCTACTGTGAGTTTCAAATGCCGTGAGCCGACCTTGTATTACCTAGAATGCATCAAGGGGATTAGGCCTTATCATTGTGGTCCCCAAACTTATTCAACAGGATTAAAAATTTCTCACGGCATGCTAATATACTACTGTGTCCAAAAAGTAAGACAAATTATTTTTTTTTCAAAAACTCTTTATTTATTCTTCCAAATTTATTTCATCGCCTTCAAAGTAATCCCCTCCGGACACAATGCACTTATGCCAACTTTTTTTCTCATCCTCAATGCATGCTAAAAAGTCATCGGCAGGGATGGCCTGCAATGCCCGCGGCGATTCAGGTTGAATCTCTTCAATCGACTCAAAACGGTGTCCTCGGATTGATCTTTTGAGTTCAGGGAACAGCCAGAAGTCGCACGGTGGTAATACAGTGATTGTGGAACGATTTTTGGCGAAAAAATCACGAAGAATCAATGCAGTGTGAGCTGGTGCATTTATTTTTTTTAGTACCAATCGAGATTTGACGTCCAAACTAAAATTGACCAATACATTTAAAATTCCAACCTCATCAGGAAGGTCTCTAATTGCAAATTGATGGTTCGCAAGCACCGAATCTTTAATTTTTTGGGCGTGAACTTCGTCGGTTGAGCTGGATGGTCGACCAGAGGGCTCTTCGTCTTCAACGCGTTCTCTGCCTTCTTTGAATGGTTTATACCACTTGTAAACATTTCTTTCCGATATAGGAATGCTCACCGAATGCCTTCTGCAACATTCTATATGTTTCCATAAACAAAATTTAATACAAGTTCTTTGCTCAATTCATTTATTTCAAAAATCGCCGCGTAACAAATCTAAACGTGACTCAAACACTAATGAATATTTTGACGTCAAATTTCACACAAATTCCAAGGATAGTACCAGCAACCTAAAGAAAAAAATTGAAATACTATATGTCCGGGAACTTTAAATTGAAAATTGGTCTTACATTTTGAACACAGTAGTATCTGTCTGTGGTATATTTTTTACATTTGCACAGTCCAGTCCCATTAATGTGACCACCACCTACTTTCGACGTCAACGTAAAATAACCAATCACAAAAGGCAGGTGGCAGCACATTGCAGTGGAGTGTATATAAAGAATTCCACTCAATGCCACTTAAATACCACTTAATACCCCATTCCACACTCCACTTAAAGCCAGAATATACAAGAGTGTATTTTCTGCCTTTTGACAGATGGTCACATTAATGTGATTGGACAAAGCGCCTTCCTTGATCCTTTTAGCTGAATAATGATCATGGGTAAACTTATTTGCAGACTGAATTAAACTTATTAGACTGAATTGATTTTTGAGAAAGACTAAGAGCGCTTAGCATTAGTATTGGGAAACAACAAGCCACTCATAACTAATTGTTGTGTGCTAACAATCACTTAAATTCACCTAGAATTTTATTGCATGAAACTCAATTCTTGTTCCGTGTAAATTACGTTCGCAGCAGGGCCGGATTTACCTATAGGCTAAGTAGGCTTCAGCCTAGGGCCTCAAGATCAAGAGGGGCCTACATTCAAATTGTAGGCAAAATTAGAATTACACTATTCTAAACACAGTAAACACTAAAACGCTGAATCAAAAATAAGGAGAAATTCTACACATATGAATAATAAACAAACATGATAAGTAATTTACACGCTTAAAAATG